>CAUYPK010019389.1:0-16003 GCA_963574355.1 Loris lydekkerianus
GACTCAGCAAGGCCTGGCCTGAAACTGCCTCTACCTAGATACAGCCAATGTGGTACCATGCTACTGGCCCGACCCTGTCACTCACCTCTTCCCCCGCCTTCTTTCCCTGCCCCTTCTCCACAATAAAAAAATTAAAAAAAAAAAAAAAATACTAAAGATTAAAGAAAAAATTGGAATAGTAAGAGTAAGGAGCACATTATTAGATGGAGAAAGAAAAAATATTCTGGCTTATTTGTATTATTTATTTACTCTTATAATTTATGGTATTTAATCTTCATTCTAAAATGGCTTCACATCAAATATTTATTATTATATTGCTTTGGTTTAGAAGAATTAATGATATGTCTGATTTCTTTTTTTTTAGTAATCCCAATTCTCATTCTGATGACAATTTATTGTTTGTGTTTCCATGCAAGTGGAGAAAATAGAACAGCATCATTCTTGTAAGAACCATTTAATTCTTTAAACAAATCTGAATTTCAAAAAAGACACGTATTTGTTAAAGTTTACAAAAGTTTATCACATGTTATCTAATTTAATTTCCAAATTGCTCTTGATTTTGCTTTTGAGAAAGTTAAAACTTTGTGATGTAAAATGTATTTTTTGATCATACAGATGAGTCACGTAGTTAAAATTTAAACTCTACAGCATCGTAATCCAAATTCCAGAAAAATAAATAATAATACCATGAAGAGGAAGATACTTTGGTGCTAACACAGGAGTCTGCAGGCTTCTATTAAAGCCGTAACTTGCAGAACTAGCCCAGCAGATGTCTCAGGGAAGTGTGGCTGTGAGGAGGCAGGAGAAAGAGTGTGGCGGGAAGAACCCAGGAATTTAGTTTCCACTCTGGCCAAAACCAGGCAACTACTTTGTCCACAGCTTTCATGTAAAGAAATAGTAATAGTATCACAGTTCTGCAATGGAACAAATGTTTGTGGCTCCCAAAAATTCAAATACTGTAATCCTGAACCTCAAGGTGATGGTATGAGAGTGTGAGAATTTAGGACGTGATTAGGTCACGAGAGCACAGCCTTCATAAATGGGACTTAGTGACCTTACAAACAAGATGCCAAAGAGATAATCTTTCCCTTTCCAGCATGTGAGGACACGGAGAAATGCAGGTCCTCTCTGAAGAGGGCCTCAGAAGATACCAAATCTGCCTTGGACTTGGGCTTCCCAACTTCCAGAACTGTGAGAAATAAACCCCTGTCACGTAAAGGCCGCTGAGTCTGTGACCCTCGGTTACAGCAGACTCAACACATGATTACAGAAATTCTAAATCTTCTGTATTCCATACATTATTAGAGAAATGACTGAGAAGAGATACACATAAATGTAACATTATGGATTCTCTTAACAAATTAATCTTCTGTTTGAGGTCTACGGTTCTCTTACCCACTGACTGGCTGTAACTCACCCAAACCTGCGCAGTCTAGTCTTATACTCAGCTCCTCAGCGTGAGTTTTGACCAAGACAGAATTAGTGAGTCGAATAATCAAAATTATAATTTGACTTTCTTATGTCTTGCTTGGGAATTTTTAAATATTTTTAGTGGAATAATTATTTTTGTTTTCTTTCAATGAGCTTGTTTATATTAAGAAAAGTAGAAAAAGTATAAAGTATTTCAATAAAAGATGGGAAACACATTTTAAATGTGTTATAAAAAGAATTAATATAAAATGACATATTTAGACACAAATTTACTGAAATAGCCCACAACATAAAGGCAATTGTGAGTTGTGGCATTTTACATTTTGTGAGTTTTACATTTTCAAGTTAAAAAGATACTTTGTAACTTATGCAAGTATATTTTTTTTTTTTGAAATTCCCACAATGTGAATTGGTGAAATGTGTGTAAAGTCATATAGTTCTCACGATTTGTTTTATCTTTATAGTGTTGAATGAGAATGTTTGCTCAGAGGTCATCTTATTCAGAAAGAACAGCATGATTTTTCTCTGAACTTACTAATTTTACATTTACTTAAAGAAATTTTAAATTTCTCAATAAATTGTCCCCCAAGTCGAACATTTTTATTTTTACAATACCGTTTTTTCTTTCACATCTGGGTCTTCCTCTGTGAAATTCTCTCTTCAAAGTATCAAGTGAAACTGATCAGATTTTACAATATCTGCAGAATTTCTTTTGGTAAGTAGGAGCAAATATGAATATATTCACATATTTATTACATGTAAAATTATGCTTATGTATATATACATCACATATTTTTATAACATAAAAATATTGCCCCAGTGTATGCTTTTAAACATCTAGTTATTTTATAATACTAGAATATATTTTTAAGTATTTTTATGTTTAGTTCAAAAAATGAGCTGAAAAAACTGAGAATTTCTATCTGTTTCTTGCTCTCTCTCTTCCCTTTATAGATTCCCCTGTTGTTCACATCTATATTAGTGCAGCACATGCATCATAATTGATAAACCAATGTTGATACATTATTATTAACTCAAGTACATACATCACGTTTTTGTGTTATACCAATCTGCAAATTTTGATAAATACACATTGTCGTATTTCCACCACTGGAGCACCAGACGAAAATGTTTCACTGACCTAAAAACCTCACGTGTTCCGATTATTCATTTTCTTCTCCCGCTAACGCGTTGTCAGGTACTGATTTTCTGTCTATAGTTTTGCCTTTTGCCGAATGTTATACAGAGCCGGCCTTCATCAGCAGTTTCTGCATCCTCCAATTCAACTAACCGCAAATCAAAAATATTTGAAAAAAATTAAAATAACAAAACAACAATAAAAAATCATGAAAATTAAAAACAATACAGTATAACAACTAGTCGCCTAGCATTTACTTTGTATTATGTATTATAAGTAATCTAAGAATGACTTAAGTATGCAGGAAGATGCGCTCGGTTGTATGGAAGACTATGCCACTTTATATGGAGAAGGTGCGCACTCTTTTATTTTGGTATCCATATGTGAGACGTGAGGACACTGTGTCCCGAAGCCTAAGCTCTGTGGATACAAAGACACAATTATAGCTGGGATCGTATAGTATGTAGCCTTTTGAGATGGGTTTCTTTTCCTTAGCACCATCCATTTAGGATTGCTACTTGTCTTTCTGTATTTTATTTATTTATTTATTTATTTATTTTTAAATCATAGCTGTGTACATTAATGTGATCATGGGGCATAGGCCGTTTGACACATTTTCATCACACTGGTTAGCATAGCCTTCCTGGCATTTTCTTAGTTATTGTGTTAAGACATTTACTAAGTTTCACATATATTTTAATAGCTGATACACCTGATACGCCACAATTAGTTTATCCATTAACCCATTGAAGGATATTCTGGTTGTTTCTAATTTGAATCAGTTATGAATAAGTCATGTTTTGTGCGGATATATTTTCAACTCCTCTGGGCAAATAACCAGCAATGGGGTTGCTGGATGTATAGTAAGATCATGTTTAATTTTGTTTAAAAATCTGCCATCTGTCCTCCAGAGTGATTGTACTGCGGTGCATTCCCACCTGCAGGGATGGCTCTGCAGCCCCTGACTTGCTTATGTCAGTATTTTGGATTTTAGCAGTGCTAATATATTTATAGGGTAAATCATTGTTTTTTTCTGCTTATTTGTTCTTTTGCAACTTCTTCCAGACATATACTAAGCACCTCTTCGTATGTCACTGAGCCTTGAACAATGCGTGTGTGAATGGCACAGGACCTTCTGTGTGTGGATTTCCTTCCACCTCCTGCTGCCCCTGAGATACGCCTCCTGTTCGTCCTCCCCCCCAGACCGCTCAGTGTGAAAGACTCTAAGGATGACAACCTTCATGACAACTTGCTCTCACTTCATGAAGAATAATGAATAGATTTTCTCTTCTTTATAATTTCCATGAAATTTTTTTTCCCTAGCTTGCTTTATTATAAAGATACAGCAGGTACAGCATATAACATAAAAATACGTGTAAATCTACTGTCTCTATTGCCAGTAAGCGTTCTGCTCTATTATCCACTGCAGGATCCTCAAACTACGGCCCATGGGCCACATGAGGCGGTCTAATGGTATTTGTTCCCTTTTTGTTTTTTTACTTCAAAATAAGATATGTGCAGTGTGCATAGGAATTTGTTCATAGTTTTCTTTTTTTTTTTCTTTTAAAATATAGTCCGGCCCGCCAACGGTCTGAGGGACAGCGAACTGGCCCCCTGTTTAAAAAGTTTGAGGACCCCTGCACGGTTAATGGTGGTTTTTTAAGGCAATTTGTCAGTTACTAAGCTAATATCTCTCCATGTTTTATTTGACATTATAATGTTGGGACAACTTAGCCAATACCTTTCTGCTTTGCCAGGTGTCTACATGAGGCTGCTGCAAGAAGTCTGTGTGGCTGCAGAAGGAAGGTGGTGCTTGCTCCTTCTAGTTGCTTTCTGGATTTTCCAGTCCGCCCGTATTCCTTTAAGCCTTTATCCTACCCACACCCTTCACTCTGCAGCAGCTGGTCCTTCCCAAAGCAGCAGTTGGATTCAGTTTTCACTCCTTTGAAAGGCTTGCAGAGTCAGCATCGCTGCCCGCCCCCGTCCACATAGCACGCCCCCCACAGACACCACCTTGTCCTAGCCCATGGTTGCTCTTGAGGCTCTTCCTCTAAACATCTGCATTTTAATGTTTCCAGACTTTTCTTTTGGCTCCCTCAGTCTGAAGAGATAATAAAGTTAATGAAAATATTAAAATTATACTATTTACAACAATTCCAAAAACTTGGCAGCATTCTGCTTCTGCTTAAGATGTAAGAAGCTGCATAAGAAAAGTGTCCTACGGAAATGATGAGAAAAATCTGATATGCTACGAAATAATTACTTTCTTTGAATCCGTCAGGGACCTACGTCTGAAGGCAAACAGGTGAACTGAATTTAAAATTACAGCAAGCCCTTTCAAAGGAACGCTGGGGATGTTTTATCTTCGGCAGAGCTCAAGAAACAGAGTGACCCATAAATGACTAAGAAGATTGGGAACGTTTTAATTAATTGTCACCAGTCATGTGGTGCTGTAACGATGGGTCAGAATCCTTGGGAGCTCAAAATGAAGGAAGTTCGCAGTGAATTGCAAGCTTTTTTCCCCCAAGTCCTGTATTGGGTGCCATGAGAATCTCAGGGAGGGGGGCAGGCAGTGCAGACTCAACATTGTCTACATTGGTGTTGCAGAGCTGTGAGATTCTACCTCCATCCCGGGCATTTCACTCTTATCAGGCAAAATCTCAAGTTTTATCAGACTGGGCAGGGACTATATCATTGCTCAGAGTCCTGAAAAATATCCCAAGCTTCTTTGAGGTCAGGTGGCAGAAAGAATTATCTGCCCCAGAGGAAAAAGGATCAGGAAACCCTGGGTTTCAACGCATCTTTTATCCACTTGAAAAGTGGCAGCAGACTGAGGAGTGGCCAGAAACCCTCCTGCCAACATTTCTACCAGTCATACCCCACCACTGTAAAAAGAAGAAGCAAAAACATCTGCAGAAAATTTGCTCCGGTATGAGATTCCATTCTGTTAAAAAGCAAAGATTTTTGTTTATTTTGGGTGTATTTTAGAGGTAGCTAGGACTACAGGTGCACACCACTGTCCCAGGGAAATTTTGCAAAAAAGGTTTCTGTTGAGAGATGAGGTTTCACTGTGTTGCCCAGGCTAGTCCCAAACATTTGGGCTCAAGCAATCCTCCCTCTGTCTCCCAAAGTGCTCAGCCATTGCACATGGCAATAAGCAAAGTTTTGAAATACAGATATATGCATATACCCAATCAGAAATTGATGTACTCTCCTTTATGCAAGAGTGGTCCAAATATTTATCTGTATATCATTGGCATAAAGCAATCAAGCTTATTAGATTTTAGAAAGCTTATAGAGATAAAGAAAATTTCCTTAAAAAAAAAAAAAAAAGAAAACATACTATTTACTGAAAACACACTAATTAAAATTTTTAATAATATATTTGTATTACACATCAATGATATAATTTTGTCAGGTTTAATTAAATAGAAATTTCTTTAGTGAAAAACTAATTTCCAAATCATAAATTCACTCAGTGACCGGTTAGAAATAATAAGGTCCTTTCTCCGGTTTCAGTTCTGCTCATGGCTTTCTACACCTAAAATTGTCAGTCTCAAATGTGTCAAATGGAAAATCACAAGGACTGATGATAGTGCTAGTTTCTGATGGAGCAGGATGTGTTTTGCATGTCTGAAAAATCGGTGTAACCCTGGAATAGAGGTTGTCATGATCTACCTCCTCCGAGTGTCATATCACTGGGGAGGAAATGGGAAAAAGTTGCTTTCTGGACATAGGCAATAGAAACAAGGAGAATTAAATGGAGTTCTGAGATGTGTCAACAGTGGAGCAGCTTGGAAAGCCATGTTCTTATCCACAATTTTGTAGACATTCACATGATTCTGCAAGTTATGCATCCTACATGTTTTACTCCAAAATTTAGTTTTCATAAAAAATTATTTTCATTCTTAGTTTCATTGAGATCATGTATGTATGAAAATAATTAGATGTATATACTTACGTTTATGTTGGGATTTATAAACTAGCATTTTCAAATACATTGTGCGATGTCATTGCACATCAGCAGCAGTGCTAGGAGGCTATTCCTATTAACAGTGTGAAATGCACCGCAGATATCTAATGTCGGTTCACGTGACTGGTAAGTGATGACGTTGGAATGAGGGGCCATTCTTCTGTTTCCTAACCAGTCTCCTAAAGCAGATGCAGACACTGATACAGTGCCTAATAATTCTGGGTCTGAACGGGCATACACTTAAGAAGATAAAACCTGTGATTTATATGAATTATGTCAATACCAGGACATTTCCTTGCCTTTTGTGGCCTACTTATGTCATTTACCAAAATAATCATTTTGCCTTCTGAGGGACTTTGCCTTTAGTTACATAAAATTATATATTTGAGTTGGTATTAATGAATACATACAAGAGCATTCCTTTTGTTTGAAATTTGGCTCTTAGGAACAATTAGTTTACTTTAGGTCAGTAGACCAGAGAAGTTTCCATGCCCTGTTACCTACTTACACATTTTCCTTCCTTCCTTCCTTCCTTCCTTCCTTCCTTCCTTCCTTCCTTCCTTCCTTCCTTCCTTCCTTCCTTCCTTCCTGCCTTCCTGCCTTCCTGCCTTCCTGCCTTCCTGCCTTCCTGCCTTCCTGCCTTCCTTCCTGCCTTCCTTTATTTTATTTTATTTATTTATTTTTTTTGCGGGACTTTATTGATGTACCCAGTATTCCATTATCAAATGTGAAAGAAAAATGAATAGACATTCAGTAAGATTTGGGTTCCCTACCTTTTTTTAAACAAATGTAACTTAAATGCACATCAATAAACATTGAATGTCTGCAAGTTATTTGTAAAAAAGATATTTTATGCTTGTTGTTTGTAACAATTTTTTCTGCTTAAAGTATTGTACTGTGATATTTTCAGTTATGCTCTAAATGAGTGAAGTGTATCAAGATTTCATATTCTTTTTGCATGGAAATAAAAAATAATACATTTAGCAATGTTTTATGTCTACTATTAAGACTTTCTATGAAATTCAAGTCTTATAGAGAAGCTACTTAAATCAACGTTATTGAGAAATTCTAACAAATCACTAATTGTCAGGAGAAATTATTTTGGAGACTATAATAAAAGAAAAACATTGTTTATAAAAAAATGTATATATATATATATATAAGCTCATATTTATTTCACAACAGATGTGAAGTCCATAATCCATTGCAACATAGCATTACAAGGTATCACTGGTGCTGGTAAAGCTGTTATTGTTGAACTAGATCCCCTCTGTACATGCAGACTGGAACCATTACCATAGGGAGTCCAAACCAGAAGGCAAAAAATAGTTAAAGTAAATAATTAAATAAAACAGCCATAGCAGTAATGATTAAGTTTGGCAATGGAAATGTTCTGTTCTCGGACTCTAAACGTGTGTTACGTGAGTATACTGCACTGCCAGAAGACAGCAACCAGGCGCCTGGGGTTATGTTGATAATCGGAGGAGGTCGGCCTCGTTCAGCATGCGAAGGCCTGGGCCAGCACCGCTTTAGATGTGTGCAGTCAGGAAACTAACCCAGTGGGAAGGAAATTTGGAGACATAATTTAAGAATAATTTTAATTACTTGGAATAATTATTTTAGTTGTTATTGTTATACATGCTATGAAACTATTTAGTTGTTATTATACTAATGGCTTCTTTCTCTTAAAAGTGGCTATGTGTGGGTATAGAGATGCTTGTGCTCTAACTGTGCTGGTTAGAATCTGGGCTGTCTCTTGCCTGCTTTCCTAGACTGCTGGATTTTGGGTTTCCTGACTATGTAAATGGGTGTGTGTGTGTGTGTGTGTGTGTGGACTGACAGCTCTGAGACATGGAGTATATTAATATTTATTAACAATTAGGTATTACTTCTCTCAATTTCTCCATCTCTGTATTCTATGTATTATTCTGAGGCTTTTGTTCATCTCAAGATAGAAAACTGTGCTGCCGCGGACTTTTTGTCCTAGTGGTGCTGAGGGCTAGAATTTCTAGTCTCTCTAAGTAGAGACAGCAGAAATGTCTTAAGTCTGCTCAGGTCACTTGTTCTCTTAAAAACAGAGAACAGTTATTCTGTGTAGTCTGCGCATTAGAAATTTGAAAGCATACGGTGGGTGAGGTTCAAAGCGTTTACTTCTCTTGGGGAATGAATCTTGCTCTTGGGTGGCACCTGTGGCTCAAAGGAGTAAGGTGCCAGCCCCATAGACTGGAGGTAGTGAGTTCAAACCCAGCCCCAGCCAAAAACTGAAAAAAAAAAAAAAAAAAAAGAATCTTGCTCTTCTTCTAAGGATGCCAAAGTCAAGTGAGGTTGGAAGAAGTTCCCTTACCCATCACACTAGGGAATTTCTCTAATACATAATGAATGCTGATATTTAGTTTCAAAAGGTTATCAATTTTATCTTTTTGGTATACTCTCGGGGCTATTTTAATGGTGAATTGGAAGCATACGTATGAAGCAGTTTGTTGTAGAAAATACCTGTTTTTCTTAGCTCAGGAAGCCATCCTGTGTATTCCCTTTCCTTTTATAAATTCTTCCTTCCTGTTCACATTGTTTATTTTTCATGCAGGACAGTTTCTTTTAAATCGTATATATTCTGCATGCCACTTCAAGACAGCTTTATATGTTGTCTATTAAATCATTTTCAGACTATTCTCCTATTTAATGATTTATGTGCTTTATTCTGCAGAATTATGTTTGGTTTGTTGCCATTGAATATACTAATAGAAAAAAATTGTTCACAATAGGTGCTGACCAGCAAACATGATTGTTTTTCCCCCGTCCCTTGGCCAGAGTGCTAATTGCTTGCACTCACATATCTAGAAGTAGTTGAAGCGTCCAGATGTTCAACTCGAGGAACTCAGCTATGGAAGACTGTGGCCCCAGCTATGCCGCACCAGGTCCTCTGTCCCTGAATGAGGTCCTCTGGCTTCCTCATTCAGCTCCAGAATGTGGGGGCCTGGCGGGTTTGAACTGTCAACCTGTCTAAACTGAACGACCATCCCTCAAATTTCCTCCTGTTTGTGGTGCCGAGTCAGGAGTCAGCAGGCAGCCGCAGAGCTGCAGCAGCAGGTGCTCCTGCCCCGGGCTCAGCTGGGGGGCAGCGATGGGCCAGACCCCCCCCCCCCAGCGCCCCCTGCATCTCTTCTGCTTTGTCCTGGGAGGGTCCCCTGAGTGCCTCTGTGGCAAATGTGCCTGTCCCGTTTTCAGAGCCCCACAACTGTGATGCTTTTTTTTATTGCACTTTTGATTTTACTGTACTCCTGAACTTTTAGGTGGTTAAAATCAACTTTTCTAACTTCAGGAAACATTAACATTATAATTTTTGTATAGCATTCAGGAGTAAGTGGCTCACTGTCTGAGGTTTTGTGACTGTTTCTCTCCCCAACTGTCGCTGAGCCCTATGTCCCTCCTCTCCATCAGCCTTCTTTGACTCAGGATTTTCTTTTATTTTCTTTTTTTTTTTTTTAATGATTTTATTATTCTTTTTTATTAAGTCTTTTGCACATAGATCAAACCAAAACTACTCTGAGATACTATCTAACTCCAGTAAGAGTAGCTCACATCACAAAATCCCAAAACAACAGATGTTGGCATGGATGTGGAGAAAAGGGAACACTTCTGCACTGCTGGTGGGAATGCAAGCAAGTACATTCCTTTTGGAAGGAAGTCTGTAGAACACTCAGCGATCTAAATGTAGACCTGTTGTTTGATCCTGCAATTCCTGTTCTAGATGTATATCCAAAGGACCAAAAATCATTTAGCAATAAAGATATTTGCACCAGATTGTTCATTGCAGCTCAATTCATAATTGCCAAGCCATGGAAGAAGCCCAAGAGCCTATCCACCCATGAATGGATGAAAAATTGTGGTATATGTATACCATGGAATACTATGCAGCATTAAAAAGAATGGAGACTTTACCTCTTTTGTGTTTACATGGATGGAGTTGGAAAATATTCTTCTTAGTAATGACTCAGGATTTTCAAGACAGTGATGTCTTCTGATCCTGGGGGTCTCCATGGGACGCCTGTGCAGGATCAGCCTCAGCAGTTCAGCTGGGCTCACCAGATGCCCCGCGGCTCCCCTCTGTTCTGGGGGTGGAGATGGGGGAGCCATGCATCTTGCCAGAGTGGGGGTCTCCTCACCCTCTCTGCACTGTGGTTTGTGGGGACACCTTGACAATTAGTTTTGTCTAAAGACAGAATATAGATCTTTAGTACTCAGTTTAATTGTGCTGCTCTTATGCGGTAATTCAAAAAGATAAAAATCTAAATGTCTCAACACAATAACTGTGAAATTGCCAGGAAGGCTATGTTAACCAGTGTGATATAAGTGTGTCAACCGGTCTGTGAAACTAATGTATGATGCCCCATGATCATACCAATGTACATAGCTATGATTTAATAAAAAAAAAAAAATCTAAGCTGCCATGGCCAGCTTATCAACCCTTCCCAGCCTCCTCTCTTCCACTAGCTGTAGTTGCTGCTGTTGTTGTTTGGGAGCAAGCTCAACTCAGCATTTTATTAAACACACACACACACACACACACACACACACACACACACACTCTTAGGTTAAATTACAAAATGCTTGAAGTTACTCAACTACATTTCTGTCAAATCCACATATTAACACATCTTTCTATCTAGAGGGATTATCCTAAGAAATGGAGTTTATTAATTTGACTGAAGTTCCAAATTTAAGCAACTTTAGTTACTGTTTTCCAAACCCTGCGTCATCTCTGACCTACATTAATCGCCTCTTTTCAAATGTGAAGGTGGATTGGGTTTAAACATAATTTTAAAAAATATTGAGTCATACTTTTTATAACTTCATTTGTGTTTTTATTATCTGAAATTGGCACATATTATACTGTTCTCCAAATTATTTCATCATGTAACCTTTTTCCCCCAAAGAAAATACCGAAAAAAAATGGTATTTCAAAACACATTTGGGAATGTTGATTTCCTAATTAAAAATGTATGAATGTGACAATTCTTTTAAGCAAAGAAACGAATGTAACATTCTTAGTAAACCAAGATTGATGTTCATTATTTCTTTATTTGCATTTTCAGTGCTTTGAGGTCCACTATTTTTAGACGACTCTAAAATAATGAGGATGGAAATGGGACCAACGGGTCCTGTCAGTTTCAAGTTTATATTGTACTCCAGAGGGTTTCTTCTTGCATTTCTGAAATTGGAGAAAAATTTGCCTATTTCTAGTCATTTGGCATCACTTTTTTGTTTGCTTTTAAATTGATGGTTGGTGTGAATGACAAAAGAATATTTCCTTTAAATATATAAAAACATACCAATACATAGATGTGCCTTATTTATGAGGAAATTCCCATAAACAAAAAATATCCACAGAAGAATTTTTTTTTTGGAAAGGAAACATTTCAAATTGTCTCAAAATAATTTACCCCCTGCATTTTTCTAGACAGAAATTAATGATGGTAGTCCCTATTACCATCTGCTTTATAGGTGCCCTGATGATCCAGTTAAATAAAACTTAGTCACTCTAACCACTGTGAGACATCATTTTGAACAGACATTTTCTTCCTCTCTACAAAAAGCTTAAAATTTATGAGGTAATGAATAAGAAGCTTCATTGTTCTTAACCAAATATTTCAGAAAAGGGGACAAAAAAAGAAAAGAGATGCAGTCATATATGTTTCATTACTGGATTTATCACAGTAGTTTATTACAGCATTTTTACATCATTAACTACTAATAATCGATTATGGTTAAAGCAATGTTTGCATCTTCCCATGAGTCAAAGGTGACTCTGACTGATTTCCTTGCTTAGAGGAATGCCAGCTATTTTATAGGAACATACTTTCAGTACTACAATGTTATAAGTACCTACAAAACATATTGCACCCAGGCTACAACTACTTTAACTTTAATCTCTGAAAACAAACAATCGTTTATACCAACGATTATTCTGCACATGATTATTTGGTATGATCCTCAACCAATTAAAAATTATGGCCTTGTAGAATATAACTAAGGACAGACTGAGGTAGGAATCACACTCTTCTTCCTCCTAAATGTTTCTTGAGTTCCTTGACGTGCTCACAACATTGTGCTAAACTCCATCTCCCCACACCTTATCCCTGAGCTTTCCCAACTTCCTCATTCCCACTGTGTTCTGAGTATTATTACTCGCCAGGTTGTCCCCACTGGTCACAGAGTTCACCTTTTCCACACAACGAAACCTCTTTTTGGAATGTTTCCTCTGCATTCACCTCCCCACTGTAAAATTGCTATCCCCTTTAAGTCTGTTCTCGGTTATTCAAATTTAGTTTCATTTAGTCCAGTGTTCTGTACCTTGCGCAGAATCTTCCTCAGAGCCATATGGGTTTTCCCAGTCACTTGAGGTTTCTGTCTCCATTGAATTCCAGAAGCACTTCATTCATTCTGATTTATGATATTTATAACATAATGGATTTTTTTATTAAATCATAGCTGTGTACAATAATGCAATCATGAGGTACAATGTGCTGGTTTTATATACAGTCTGAAATATTTTCATCGAACTGGTTAACATAGCCTTCACAACATTTTCTTAGTTATTGTGTTCACACTTTTATATTCTACATTTAGTAAATTCCACCTATTTTTGTTTTATTTGCACTTGTACAGAAAGGGAAAGGACGGTGTTTAATCCATCTTCATATTTTCTGTAAGAGAAGTAAGATGTCTCACTTGCTCTCTAGAAGTGTATCCTCTGTTTCTAAGTACACTCCACACACAGTTCATGGTAATAGGTGTTTCAATTGCTGACCAAGGAACATATGTTGCATCAGAGGAACTAATGGGAAGTGTCTGTTTAGAGGATATAATAAATGCTCCCACAGTCATGTTTGCTGTCATGGTTAACAAATGTTGCTGTCAACTTAAATGGATATCTGCTGTATCTTATTTACATTTCCCACCATCTATCAATGGACTGACCAGATTTCTGGCTCTCACTAGGTTGCACATTATGTTTTGCGAATCTCTTTTCTAAAAGACATTGGTATTGCATGTAGTATTTTTCAGTTCTGAAAGGGTTCATCTGTAAAGCACTAGTCATGAACTTCAGGCTTATTACCTAAAGCTTTCTTTAGGAAAGCCCATGGCTTTCCTCAACTGCTAACAGTCTTCCTCTTCCATGTTGGGCTTCCATAACATGCAACAGCATGTAGCTTCCCAAACTCACAATGCTCTTCCAAGGTTCATTACCTATAAACATGTTACTCCCTGCATCTGGATTTTCTCTCCCCCCTTAATTATCTGGAGAATTTCTATTATTTATAGTGATCATCTCAAGTGTTTGTTCTTTGTAGAGATTTCTCATGACCCTCTGCTGAAGACAAGAGCAGTTTCTTCTGCTTAATTACACACTGGAAGTCACAGGATCTGACGTTTACTCCCAGGCACACATCTAGCCGTAAAGGGGCACGTGACATGTACTACCTAACCTCCATGGGGTTTCATTGCGAAAGTTTAAAGAAATGGACTGATGGTGGAGAAAATTACCAATACCTGCTGCAGGGAGTCAATATTAGCATCCTGGCATTTGGCTTTTTGAGTGGTTGCATACCTGAGCTCCGATACTCTAATTCCAAGTTTGAATATGGAATAGCTGAAATTATATGTGTTATTCATTAATTCATTATTAATAAGGTTGAAATGTTATTGCATTTCAAACACCTAATATAAATATTGGCTGAATTAAATTATTCTATTAATTACATTAGACCTGATTAGATTCTTATATTCTCATACTGATTTTTAACTCCTATTTGTTTATTTATTTTTTCTTCTTTCCTTAGAAATCTCTATACTCTTAGTGAATGCTTTGGTTCCACTCACTATATTTCATTATGGGGTGTCTAGAGGGCATAAGTCCCAAATGAAATAAGACTGCTTATTATCAACGTCATTAGCTAATAAAATCAGAGTTTACCAGATAGGTCAAAATTTGGAAGAGAAAGCTGAGCACATATACAAAGAGCTCATTCTCTGATTTATCCTTATTAAATATATTCAATTGATCTAAATTCTGGCTCATCTCTTCTTGATATATGGTTACAATAATGGTGTTTTAGCATCTGTTATAACAATTAATATCATACATTGGAGTCAATTGCCTGCATTCGAAACCTGACACCGTTAGAAGCTTTGTGACTATCAAAAACATGCTCAGTTTCTTTCTTACGTAAATGTTTGTAAGTGCTTCAATCTATAGAATAGAGATCAAGCCAGTTTACTATATGGTCTCAATCATATGAATGTCCAGCACAGGCAAATCTATGGGGACAGAAAGTACAAGGTGCCCCAAAGGTGGCCCTGCACATATAGTGGGAATGGGAAATTGTAGCTAAATGTACCTTTATTGACAAAACATTCATTATAAAATTTGCAAAATATAAAATGCAATATAATACAAAGTCCAACAATTAAATTTGTGAACTGGCCACTGTGAACATACATTTCCCCAGTGCATCATCAACTCAGCCAGGTCTCACGATCTTGTATACCAGTGTCTCACAGCTGTGTTTGTGTCAATGTGTGGTTGTGTCTTGCTGAGTTGCGTCCATTATGGTTGTTGTATGTAACAACAGCTCTGATGGTCATTCCAGAAAAAAATTCCAAAATTTCTTTGAAGGGTGGCATAGGTGCTGGCATCAAGGTACATAGCTGTCCAAGGGGAGGACTTTGAAGGGGACCTTAGTGATATTCATCAGTGAGATATATAGTACTTTTTCTAGGATGAGTTTGCAAATATAATTGTCAGACATTGTACATGCATAAAATATAATATGAATTTGTTCATTTTTCCTATGGATGGGGACCTGTGTAGCATATCGTACATAGCTTCATGGCTGCTGATGGTTAATGCTAGGGTGAATTGGTGGGGAGTGGGGTTGATAAAAGCCCAATTCATAATCACTAAGTCATGGAAGAAGCCAGTGTCCATCAAACCATGAATGAACTAGCAAATTGTGGTACATGTATACCATGGAATATTATGCAGCCTTAAAGAAAGATGAAGACTTTACCTCTTTCATGTTTACATGGATGGAGCTGGAACATATTCTTCCATATTTCAAGAATAGAAGAAAAAGTATCCAATATACTCAGCCCTACTATGAAGCTAATTTGTAGCTTTCATATGAAGGCTATAACCCAACTATAGCACAAGAATATGGGGAAAGGGCCAAGGAAGGGGAAGGGAGGGGGGAGGTTAGGGTCGAGGGAGGGTAATGGGTGGGGCCACACCTACGGTGAATCTTAGAATAGGTACAGGTGAAACTTACTAAATGCAGAGTACAAATGTCTACATACAATAACTAAGAAAATGCCATGAAGGTTACGTTGAACAGTTGGATGAGATTATTTCAGATTGTATATGAAACCCGCACATTGTACCCCTTGATGGCACTAATGTA
>CAUYPK010019390.1:0-14224 GCA_963574355.1 Loris lydekkerianus
TGTGGTAGATTTTTACAGTTCCTCTAATGCATTTGAGACGACTGTCTCAAAGTAACCTGCAGCTTTCCTGACAACTCCTCGCTCTCTCTCCTGCTAAGAACTGTAGCCCTTTTATGTTGTTTTTAGAACCTTCTGCTACCATATCCACCACTTCCACCACCAGATCCATAACCACCACCATATGGACTGCCCGAGCTTCTTCCGCCAAAACTGACCCCTTTCATGGGTCCATAATTTGATTGCTATTGTCCACTATAATTTCCAAAATCATTATAGTTCCCACCACCACCATAGTTACCACCTCCAAAATTTCCTCCTTCATTGTAACCCTCATGTCCTCCTCCATCACCATATCCTGGTCCACCACCACCATAGCCCCCTCTACTACTGTAACCAAGACCACCGCCATAGTTCCCACGGTCACCTCCAAATCCATTGTATCCACCTCCTTCATAACTACTTCTGCTGCCACCACCTCCACCACCATATCCTCCTCTTCCACCAAAGTTTCCACCATGGCCAAAATTACCTCCACCACCTCCAAAGTTTCCTCCCCGACCCATAAAGTTGCCAGATCCACCTCCACGACCTCTTTGCGATCCAGCAGGCTGCATCGCTTGTTTAGAAAGTGCCTTTTTCACTTCACAATTATGCCCATTAATAGTGTGGTATTTCTGAACAACAATTTTATCAACAGTATCATGATCATCAAAAGTCACAAAGGCAAATCCTCTCTTTTTTCCACTCTGCCTGTCTTCCATAACTTCTATGGTTTCAATCTTGCCGTAGTTTTCAAAGTAGTCTCTCAAATTATATTCTTCTGTATCTTCTTTAATACCACCAACAAAAATTTTCTTCACTGTGAGATGGGCACCAGGCTTTACAGAATCCTCTCTAGAAACAGCTCTCTGTGGTTCCACAACACGCCCATCAACCTTGTGTGGTGGAGCACACATTGCTGCATCCACCTCTTCCACACAAGAGTAAGTCACAAAACCAAAGCCCCTGGAATGTTTTGTTTGGGGATCTTTCATTACTACAGTCTGTGAGTGTGCCCCATTTCTCAAAATGTTCTCTTAAACTATCATCTGTAGTTTCAAAGCTCAGACCACCGATAAACAGTTTTCTCAACTTCTCTGGTTCCTTTGGATCATGGCCTTCCTCCCAGTGCGGCGACGGCCGGAGTTGGGCTAGGGGAGACCGGGTGACAGTTTTACCTGCATTTTGAGCTAATGAGGAGAATCTTGTCCCAGAAAAGTCCAATAATATTTTGCTTTATTTATATTGAAATTTTATCCACAGGAAAACTGAGAGTTAACTGGAGGGCTAAGTGCATATACACTAGTAGAAAACACTCAAACTTCATTTCTACCAATAAACTTCATCTTCATAACAATAGTCATTATGAAAACCAGACGTTACCTATCTTTTATGTTGTCTCAAATGGTTGGAGAGAATAAATTCTTAGGCACTTCTAATTTTTTACAAATTCTGAAAACTTTTTCCACTTCTGGTCTTTCCTCCCTACTCCTTCCCCAAGTTTCTCCTGAGACATTTGCCATATTTGAAAATGTTACTTTCTCCTACTTTCCTCAAATTTTTTTTGGTATAACACTTGATTCCAGGATGAATTTTGAAGAAATGTCACACCGTAACAAGAGTAAAAGACTGTGTACATATTGTAATATTCACTCAATAACCAGCAGTAAAAGGTCACACTAGGTCACTGAGTTTTTCCTGTGTATCTTTTATTAAACCTTGCTGAATTTGCAAGAGATGACAGTGTCTATTATAACTTAGTTCTATTAATACTTTTTTTTTTTTTTTAGCAATTTCAGTATTAACATTCAGCAGAATATAACAAATGTACAAATGTTAACAAACCTTCATGCACTTTACAAAGCTTAATTATATATGCCTTTGCCAGTTAAATTTTAGTGAATTTCACCTTTGCCTCTTTCATAGGTGCAGATAGTTAATCTTGTGTCCTGTTATTGATTCATACAATTGTGAAATAAAATTCATACTTTTGTGAAATAAAAGTGCCAGTTTTGTTCCATGACTAATTATATTCTTTATTTTTTATTTTTTTGAGACAGGGTCTCACAACGTCACCCTTGGTAGAGTGCTCTGAAGTCACTGCTCACAGCAACCTCAAACTCTTAAGTGATTCTCTTGCCTCAGCCTCCCAAGTAGCTGGACTACAGCCGCCCGCCACAATGCTCAGCTATTTTTGTTGTTGTTGTTGTCATTGTTGTTTAGCAGGCCCTGGCTGGGTTAGAACCCTTCAGCCCCTGTGTATGTGGCCAATGCCCTAACCACTGAGCTATGGGTGCCAAGCCAATTATAGAATATTCTAAGTTAAAGGGTTGCTTATTAGTCTGCCACTTTACTTAAGGGGTAGTGTACTACCTTATTTAAAGGATGAAGAAAAAGGGCCAAATTTGTTTAAGGTCGCAGACTTGTTAGTTGCTCAGAACTTACATCTTTAAAAGTTCAAGATATTTTGTCATCATTTAAGATTAAAGTGTGGCTCGGGGCCGGTAGCTCAAGCAGCTAAGGCGCCAGCTGCATACACCAGAGCTGGCGGGTTGGAATCCAGCCCAGGCCTGCCAAATAACAATGACAACTACAACCAAAAAATAGCCTGGCATTGAAGCGGACGCCTGTAGTCCCAACTACTTGGGAGGCTGAGGCAAAAGAATCACTTAAGCCTGGGAGTTGGAGGTTGCTGTGAGCTGTGATGCCACAGCACTCTACCCAGGGCAATATCTTGAGGTTCTGTCTCAAAAAAAAAAATTAAAGCACACCTCAGAGAATTAAGACAGGTTAACAATATTACCAAATGTTTGGTTCAGGTTTAGCTTGACCTAAAGGAAATTAGTCTCTTGGACATTCTCAGCCATAGCGCTCATTTGAAACTAACAATCCATTGGCTACCTGCGTTAAAACTTAATCCACTGTCAAAAATACTAGCAATGCACATACTAAAAAAAACCAAAAAAACAAAAAAAATAACACCTCACTAATTTATTTTACCCCACCTCAACCCCATCCTTCAAACTCTTTTGTACCTCATTACCTAAAATGAAATACACAACTATGTTAATTTTCAGTCACAGGATCAGTAACTTCACGTTCCAACTGGAGCAACAAACAATTGAGATTTTAATTGTACACACACGCTGATAGTTAGACATTTGTTGATGCTTGCTTTTTATTTTTATGCTTCCAGGTTTTAACCGTGGCTGAGAAGAAAGGAAAAAATACATATAATGCAGATATATTTTTAAAGTCAGAAGTTGAAAGGGCCAGAAAGTAGGTAACTAAGAAACCGACATAAATAGTCACAGGTGATTAATAACACATTTTAGGAAAGGCACAAGGAAAAAAACAGGAACAAAAACTATTTTCATGATAATCTTATATCTCATGAACACTGAAATGAAACTCAATTGCCATGGCGAGTGACTGTGGTTCAGGTCAGGTAACACGTCCTTCTCATTACCTAAGCAGATTGATGCTTTTCACCTAAAAGCAGAGATTGTGAAGAGAGGGCATTAGGCTACAAACCAAGGGACAGCAGAAATAAGTGAAGCCACTTAAGATGCCCTGCCTCGGAGTCCCAAGCGTCGCTTGTGGGGACCGTCTTGCAGGCACTAAGTTGAAGATGGCATCCTGTAACACCGAGAGGTGGAAATCCTTGCTCAGGGAGCGCTAAGACGTGGTGGGACAGGATATCCTCCTCTTCGCCCACGGCGGGTTCTCTGTCACAGCAGCCACCGATCTGCCACCCACGCAACTTTCTCAGCCACCTCCAGGTCCCCCGGCGCCTTCAGTGGAGTGGCAGCGGCTCGGCATGCTGAGCCTGCCCCGTTCCCCTCGCGGTCCTTTCTCAGAGGTGCCCGGCAGCCCGGGAGAGGCGGCTGACGAACGACCAGGCGCCCGGCTCGGCGGGGGATTGCTTTTGTCTGGGGCCCGGCCGAGGCTGCGTTCGTGCCTCGCGCGCACCCGCTCCGCGCTCTGCCAGCCAATCCGGAGCTACTCGCGCGCTCCGGAGCGCTCCCCCTTCCTACTCCGGCAGCGCGGGCTCTTTCCCGCTCCCAGTACTCGGCTTTCCAGCCCTTACTCCTCCCCTCACTCTCCACGAGTTCCACGCCTTGGGGTGTAGCTCCGCCCCTGTCCCCGAGCCCGCCTCCGCAACCTCCGGAGCGTGTGCTCTCTTTTCACCCTAGCACTGCTGTCTAGCGGCCGGGGTCCCTCCGGCTTCAGTCCGCCACCTCCGCGTGCTCTCTCCGGAGCCTGCTGCGTCCCCCACCCCCACCTCGCCTACTCCGAGCGGGACGCGGGGTCGCGCGCCCTAACTCCGCCTCCTCCCGCGGCCCCGCGCACTCGCGGCGCGGCCTCTCCCCGGAGCGGGCCAGCGATCTCTCGGCCGCCTCCCCTTCCTCCTCTGTTCGCCTCGCGCTCTCCGGGCTCCCCAGCTCTCGCGCTCTCCGAAGCAGGCGCGCTCCCGGCCCGCGCGCTCCGGGCTCCGGCTTCTCCCGGCTCCTGTCAGTGCGGTGACTGCGCTGGGAAACATGGCGACCGAGGGAATGATCCTCACTAACCACGACCATCAAATCCGCGTCGGAGTCCTCACAGGTAACCGGGGGAGGAGGTCCGAGGCCAATGCGGCTGCTGCCCCCGACTTGCCTCAGGCTTCTCGTCTGTGGTGGCCCTTCTCTGCGGCCTCGGGAGGTGGGAAAGCTTAGGAGGAGGAAGGGGGGGGTGCGTTTTACTATTGCTGAGAGCTGTTGTAGGTTGGGGGTGTTCCCGCGGGACCCCCGAGAGCTGGGACCCACCAGGTGGGATGTCAGGCCCCAGCGCTGTAGCAGCCGAAGTCCTTGGCCCCCGGGGACCGAGGGGCCGGTGCGGCGGGCGCTGCGGGGCTCCGCGCTGCCGGTGCAGGCGGCGGGATCCGGCCCCGCAGTCTGAAGCACGCCGCTCCTCGCCGGCCTGGCTGGTCCTCCGCGGGGCTCTTCGCTGAGGGGGAATCCCATCTCCACCCCTTCCGCCCCTCCCCCCGCCCACCTCCCCCGGGCGGCCCCCAGCTGTTCTAGCCGTGCTAACCCCGAGCACCGGCCGGACACGGGTCAGGTGTTCCTTAGACTAAAGTGCTCCGACTCTGGCCGCCCCTAGCGGTCCGGGCATCCCCACAGCCGCCCATGGGACACCCCTCGCCTCCCCCGGGAGGTTGAGGATCGACTTGCGTAGAGACCTCGGAAAGTGTCTGCATTCTGCCTTTGCGAGCAAAGGGCCCCCCTGACTGCCTCTTCATCACCTTAGCGGGGACGGGCTGCAGCCTGTGGCCAGGATCCAGTTCTTTTTCACTTGAGAGGGGAGGATTCCCCTACTCAGTCTCCTTTTTCCCTCTCCCTTCTGGGAACCCCCGCACCTCCACTCCTCCGTGGACGGTCCCGAGGCTGGTGAGGAGCGCACTTTCCCTGGGTCGCGTTTCCCTCTTTCACGGAAGCCGTGTGTGCTCTGCATGTCTGATTCCGTTGCGTTGTATTTGGATAATATCCCTCAGTTCGGCGATAGGCAGTTGCTGCAGGGCATGACTTCCAAGATGAATAGCAAGCCGATTTGTATAGGGTTTCTGCTGTGGTTCTGTAGCTGCCAAGGTTTATGTGTAATTGAGTGGCGGAGCGGGGGTTAAAGAACTATATTTGGAATCTGAGAGCTTAGTTTGGAGTGAAGGAAATCCACGACTGATGGGATTTCGGAAAAAGCGATGTAGACGGGAATCCTACTGTCTCTCCCACTTCTTTCTTAATTTTTTTCCTTGTCAAATTTTGACAGGTTGACGGTGCTCGAGAAGGGACTAAATTGAATGAGACTTGCTTTTATTATTAGGTAGGGGAAAAAAAAAATCTGAGACTGCTGGTAGGTACTGATTGCAAAGCTTAATTTAGCTGCTGAGTTTTATGAAATGAGGATATCTATCTCCCCTTTATTGCTTTTCCTTGCCAATCTTTCAGATTTTAACAAGTGATTAATTAACTTTCCCTAATTGAGAGCCCCTGGGATAGAGAAACTAGTCTAAACCAGTTGCAGGGGAGGGAACCCCTTCAGGGGTTCTCCACAGAAGATGCACTGGTCTCATCTTTTGGTGCTAAAACTGCTTGTGTGAAGATTCAGTTGTACCTTGGAATTCTTGGGATTGACATTGCTGATCTGAACGCAGGATGTAAAAATGTATACCCTGTATCAACCCCCAACTTGCACTTTAAATTCTAGCCATGCTTTGAAAATAGAGATGAAGTTTAATAGAAACCAAAATTTGCCGGCTGTCTATAGAAATAAAAGGCCATGGATGTTTAAGTTAAACAACAGATATGTTTTTTAAAAGAATGCACCTTTTTTGTTTGAAACTTTCCATAATAGTTTTAATTAATCATTAAAGTGGATATAGTAGACAGATGTTGTACAAACTGCTTTGAAAGATGTAGCCTTCTCTAGTATGCCTACTGTCCAATAGGGATAACACAACCAAAAAAGTAATGTATGTAATTATTATATGAAAATTGCCTAATACACTACCTGTGTGTTTGGAAGTCAGATGGAAAAGCAGCTCCACTAGTTCAGGTAGATTAGGGACAAATGTGGCTACCTGAAAGAAGTACATTTACTCTGCATATTCACCAGAGTTAAGAAGGGGAGAAAGTCAGCAGAAGCCAAATAAATAAATAAATAAATAAATAAATAATTGAGGATGAGCTCTTAAGCAGAATAAAAATGCAATGTAAAGGGCTTGAAAAGCTCAAATGGAATAGGTATGTGGCATAGGCAAAATGTCAAGGAGAGAAGATGATCTTGGCAGTGAAATTAAAGACAGTCTAGAGAGCTATCTCAGGAGAATGCTGTACAGTAGTGTAGGGGAAAAAGTCAAGGACCAGGAACAGAATGTAGCTGAAGGAATGAAAAAGAATCTGCAAGATTTGGAAAAAGTGGTAACAGAGGGCAGTAAGAGTTTATGATAAAGTGGATATTTGAAGTCAGAAATAAGTCTGAGGCTTTTTCTTGACAAGTTGTCAATATTGATATCATCTCCTGGATGAGATGAGATGGAGCCTGGAAACATAGAGAAGAATCAGAGGAAAGAGCACCAGTCCTCAGTTTGTAAATAGCAGATTTTATTAAAAACAGTTTCTATGGTGTTGGCATTCCATGTGATTTTTGGGGAAAACATACAAAAATGAAGCTGTGTTGTACAACTTTGTGTGTATTCTAGGACTTCAGGTGTTGTAGTTTTACTATGTAAAATTATTCTTTACTGAACTTAGGTACTGTAATTCCATACTCAAGAACATAAGTTGAGAGGTACACTTAAAACTGCAGTTTTTTAAAATTACAATTTGTGGCTCTCTTAAAGGTGGAGGAGTTGTTTTATGAAATCTCTTTGGCATGCTTCACAATAATGATTTTAAGTATTTTATCTAAATCTATTTTACAAAGGTAGTGCAATACGTGATCTCTTCACCCATATATTTTATTATCAGTTAGACAGTATTTTGGTGAAATTGTGTTGCCATTTCTAAAGTCTTTAATTGACTTCTTTGTGATAGTAATGGTTACCTATTGAAAGATGTTTGTACCTTAGAACTTCTCATCCTCTAAATGTTTTATCTTCATTTCAGTTATGAATTTGGCAGATGTAATACACAATCTACTGAAATTCCTTATCAAACTAACTGTGTTAGAATTTTTAAAGAATAATGGTAGAAAGGGAAATACTTAGCAATAGCTTTTTTTTTTTGCTTGATTATCTTGAATTATTTAGGATTTAGAAATCGGATTATGATAACTAATGTAACATGGATACTTTAGTTGTACTAATTGTTTTTATAATCAGGAAAATAACGTGTAAATGTAAAAATAGGTTGTATATGGAAATATTTTATGTCCAGGATTATTGTCTATTTCTAAGAACAGTGTCTTTATTAGTAACTGTCTTATGTTAATTTGCCAGAAATAAAGGTTATATGATCTTTGGTGACCTGGGTTCTTGTTTTTAATATTTTTGTGTCTGATGTTCTCAAGTTATATTACTATTTATAGCAGAGACTGAAAACAGTGTGATAATGAATAATGTGAAGCAAATAAGCATGAATTTTTTTTAACAGCTTCAGTAGTTAGCCTTAACAATTATATAGTAGACTCACAATATTTCAAAAGTGTCACTTTTTGCATACTTTTTTCTGTTTTGAAAGAAGCTATTTATCAAGGCAGTACATTAATAAAAACTCTACAAAAATAGTATCAGGAAAATAATGAATACATGTATGTATATAATGTAGAATCAAGTCATATTCCATTGGCTATTTAAAATATCAGCTAGCCATTGCTTATGTTTGGTAGCAAGGTACTTAGTTAACTATGATAATCCATTGCTAAATATGATAAAAATATGATAAGTTTTTCTAGCAGTGGTGTGAGAAAAAGGTACAAATATTTGGGAAAGGGCATTTTGTAAAATCATCTTTTTGCTCTATTAATATACATTTCTATTGCTCTAAGCTGTTGATTTGAAATCAGTAAGATATACTGTAATAAATATAAGACTGGGTAATAGTGATTAGAGAAGAGGCTAATTGTAAGCTAGGACACCGAAAACATTACAGTAACATGTAGAGAGTAATTCATTCATAAATAATGTCATTCAAAATATTTAAAAACTGAATTCTAAGCCAAGAAGATGTTACTCTTATTATAACTCTAGAATTGTTCAAGTGTTTATTTTATTTCATTCTTCAAACTTATGTGTCAGTATCATTTTTTGAAAAGCAAATTTATTAATAAGGATATATAAATACTTAAGTTTTTTGAGAATAGATGTCACTAAGCAGGTAAATTACTATTGCAAACAAAACCTAAATCCTACCAAGTTTAATTGTGTAACAAACTTAGCTATTTTTTTTTGGTATGTGTTTTTTAATATTGATCTATATGACTTAAAAAGAAAACTTTTTCTTACGTGGGGCTCAGTGGCTCACTCCTTAATCCTAGCACTCTGGAAGGCTGAAGTGGGTGGATCTCCTGAGCTAATAGAGAACAGCCTGAGCCAGAGCGGGAACTCATTTCTGAAAATAGTCAGGGCCTGGCCACATACATTGAGGTAGGTGGGTTCGAACCTGGCCCAGGGTCTGCTAAACAACAATGACAACTGCAGCAACAACAACAAAATAACCAGGCGTTGTGGTGGGCGCCTTAGTCCCAGCTACTCCAGAAGCTGAGGCAAGAGAATCCTTTAGCTCAAGAGTTTGAGGTTGCTGTGAGCTGTGAGGGCAAGGCACTCTATTGGTGATGAAGAAATGAGACTCTTGTCTCAAAAAAACCCCAAAAAACAAAAACCTATTTCTCAAAGTAGATCATTTCCTTTCATGTATTTTTGGTTGGAAGCAATGTATTAGAGAATTAAATATTTAGTGACAGTAGGACAGTGTTAAATTAATTTTTAATGAAAATGTTTAATACTATCATGACTGGCCAAAGACTTTAGGAAGTACTAATTGCTACATAGTAAGAGTTAACTCTTAGGTATGATTTAGGTTTTGTTTGCAATAGCTAATATATTAAAAACACATGTTACTATTTTGATTTCAAACTGAGGCTTATAGTGGAGAATCAACAGTATGCTATTAGGGTAGAAGTGATGAATAAGAAGAGTCTATTATTACTTGCTGGTGATAGATTCCTGGTTATGTTGAACAGGGTGCTTTTTTGAAACAATCTAATGACATAGATAAAATCTTAACTCTGCTTCTGTAAATTCAATTGAGGAACAATGAAGCATATTTGGAATTTGAGATGTTAAAAAAGAGATCCTGAAAACTAAATAATAAAACTACGAAGGATTTCTTCTGTCACATCTGGGCATAGAAGATAAATATCCAGGAAGAAGAAAAGATTATTTAATCTTCTTAAAATTAATTGAGGCTCTAGTCAATAGGAATGATATGTAATCTTTCATTAGAAAATTCTGTTAGTCCGGGCATGGTGGCTCAGACCTGTAATCCTAGCGCTCTGGGAGGCTGAAGCAGAAGGATTCCTTGAGCTCAGAAGTTTGAGATCAGCTTGAGCAAGAGAGAGACTTTGTTTCTACCAAAAAATAGAAAAAGTAGCCAGGTGTTTGTGTTGTGCACCTGTAGTCCCAGCTACTGGGGAGGCTGAGGCAGGGAATCATCTGAACTCAGAAGTTTGCGTTGCTGTGATTGGCTGATGCCACTGCACTCTAGCTTGGGGCAACAGAGTAAGACTCTGCCTCAAAAACAAACAGTTCTTTTGAGCTACCTCTCAAAAAGCAAATGTCTTAACGAAGTATTACCAAGTAGACTTTTTATCCAGGTTGTTTAACGAGTCTATAAACTAATTTGTATTTAATTGATAAATCTTAAATGAGTAGAACTTCTTAACAATTTTGTAACAATTAAAGTAACTCCAACATTTTTCACAATAGCTTTGCCACTATGTATACATCTTGAAAGAGCTGGATTAAAACTATTGTACTTTGTTTATTTATTTTTATTATTATTTTTTGAGACAGTCTTACTATGTCTCCCTCCTGTGTCAGTGATATTTTTGTTTTCATATAGGTTTATAAATGTTATCTGTACCCTGTTATCATGTACTTGTGAAGGCTGCATGGTATAGTTTTTTTAAAAAAAAGAGTTTGGAGATTTGAATTTCATACCCTGATTAGTCCTTTATCTTGGGAAGTCATTTAAGCTTTTAGAATTTTAGTTTTCGTCTCCAAAATGAAGATGGCAACACCTATCTCACAGAGTTTTAAGAACTGAGATAATGTATGTGAAGATGCCTAGCATATATGTTTAAAATTGGAGCATATACAAATAATCTTTAGTTACTTTCTTTTTTGTATGTTGCTTTGGAGAAATTTGCTAGTAGTTTCATGTACTCATATCTTACTCAAAGTAGATTTTAAGGTTCTTGAAATAGATGATCGTTATTCTTTGTTTCTTTTGTGCCCTTTTTTTCATGGCATCTATTAAAGAAGTAATTGCATAAATAGAAGGTGTTTAATAAAAAATTGGGGTGTGAAATTTATATAGTACCTTAGGAAGCAGCTACCCAGAAACATTTAGCTAAACTAGAATTAGGCTGTTATTAATAAAACGGTAGTTTAGGGCAAATAAAGTATTTTTCTTTTCTTTTTTTTTTTTTTTTTTTTTTTTTTTAGACAGATTATAAAGCTGTTGCCCTGGGTAGAGTGCTGTAGCATCACAGCTCACAGTGACCTCAAACTCCTGGGCTTAAGCGATTCTCTTGCCTCAACTTCCCAGGTGGCTGGGACTATAGGCATCCTCTACAATGCCCAGCTATTTTTTGTTGTAGTTATTATTATTGTTTAGCTGGCCCAAGCCAGGTTTGAACCCGCCAGCCTCAGTGTATGTGGCTGGCACCATAACCACTGTGCTATGGACACCAAACCAAGAAAGCATTTTTTAAAAGCTGGTAACAGGATGATATGTAGAGGATAATGCTGTGTATTTGAGGTGTTTTATAGTATCAAATGTCATATATTGCTGTAGTTGATGGGGGTAGTTTGTATGAGGATTATTTTGGAGTAATGGAATTTGGTATTATCTTAAAAACGGAAAATTTGAAATTAGAGGTTAAAAAAATTGAAAATGCCATTGTGTTGATGATTAATTCTGGTGAACAAAACTTTAAATCACATGGGATTACCAGATGAAGGGGTTTGGAGTCACCAGATGAGGGAGTCAGTCTTGGTGCAAGGAATGGACACTGCTAGGATTAAAGTTAGATCTCTTTTGCCACTTTCAAGATACTCAACCACGTTTTACCTCAGTTTCCTCAGCTTTAAATTGGGTAATCATGTTTAACATTATCAAGTTAATGTGAGGAACAAAAGAAGTGATGTATTCAATATTCAATATTCCCAATGGTGTGCTAAGGGCCTATACTGCAATATTAAGACAGGTTCAGTCCTTATATTGGAGTTTATATTCTAGCACTAACATGAAAACGTTTTTCAGTCAGGTTGGATATTGACAAATTCATGCCTCATTTATGTTGCATTTCAAGGAATAAAGTGCTTCTATATATATATATTCTTAATTTTTTTTATATTTATTTATTTATTTATTGTTAAGCAGGCCCAGGCCAGGTTTAAATCCACCAGCCCTGGTACATTAGGCTGGCACTCTAACCACTGAGCTACGGGTGCTCAGCCTTGGGATGTTTTTAGATTGGAGAAACTAAGACAATTAAGTAAAATTTAAACATAGAATGGGTGAATCCTTTCCGAAAGGAATAAGGTTTTCAATTTATTGTGCCCACATCAATCATAGGAATCATTGTCTATGGCCTGATTAAAAAAAAAATTTTTTTTGAGACAGAGTCTCAAGCTGTCGCCCTGGGTAGAGTGCTGTGGCATCACAGCTCACAGCAACCTCCAACTCTTTTTTTTTTACTATTTTTTTTTTCTTTATTTTTTATTATTGGGGATTCATTGAGGGTACAATAAACCAGGTTATACTGATTGCATTTTTTAGGTAAAGTCCCTCTTACAGTCCTGTCTTGCGCCCAAAAGGTGTGGCACACACCAAAGCCCCACTCCCCTCCCTCCTTCCCTCTCTTTGCTCTTCCTTTCTGATTTCAATTCTTTTTTTTTTTTAAGCAGGAACTCAACTTTATTGAGTCAAGCAGCCACTTATATAGAGCGTGGGGAAGGGGCAGGGAAAGAAGGCGGGGGATGAGATGCGTGACAGGGTTGGGCCAATGGCATGGTACCACGTTGGCTGTATCTAGGTAGAGGCAGTTTCAGGCCGGGCCTTGCTGAGTCATTGCTACGCGGAAGTAGCTCGATGGATCTACTTCTAGTCAGGCTCCGGAAGTTGCAATTTGGCCTCAGGCACATGGCAGGGCCCAACAAGTCCCTCTTTTGTTTTTTGTATGGCAGATAAACATAGCCCCTGTCTTAGGTTACCTGCTCTTGCAGTTTCAGTCTTACCCATCATGGGGATACAAACATCAATGGTTTGGTCCCTGTCTTAGGTTGACTGAACGCAGAGTGATCTTACCCATCTTTGGGCACTATGAATGTAATCCACCGTGCAGCCTCTCCATATCCTGTCTTAGGTTGTCCCAGCTTTGGGAGTCTTACCCGTCATTGGTGCTATGGAGGGTGGTGGAGAATAATAGGTTCTTGGTTAATGAGCCGGTGATATTGGACCTTGACCTGATTTAACTGCCTCTAAACTTTTTTAAGGATACAGGGCCCAAAGGTGAAGGGTAAATAAGGGTAGCAGGGGAAGAAGGTAGGGTAAAAAGACATTTAGGCCCATCCACAGGGGATTTTCTAAAATTTCTTTTCTTTTCTTTTCTAGATCTTCTTGGAGTGTTTTGATCTTGTTTTGCACGATCTCAGATCTGTTGGCATAAACGTAGTAGCAAAATTCTTTATTCCAAGTTTAGGTTTTATACTTTTCCAGTCACGTACACACTTAATCTATTATCTAGTAGTTTCATCATGATCTTATTTCTTTTTTACATATTAATACAATCACTTTTGTAGTAAATGTCTTCTTCTAAACAGTGACTAATTTCCAAGCAGGTATCGAAAGGGAGATTACAAAGACAAAAGTAGCCATGGGGGAATTGAATATCTTCAAGCATTCACTCATTTTACTCAGTATGAAGTAATGACTATGTCCTTCCTTCAGGGCAGAGTACTTATAGACCTCTGACAATATGTTGTTAACATATGTCAACCCTCTGGCCTGTATCTCTGAGGAAGGGTGGCATGCCCTTGGATCTCAGCCTTCACGGGGTGTACAGCTTCAGAGATAAGGCCTAAGGAATTTTACAACTCCAAAAATGCCTAACTCTGCGAGTAACCCAGGGGGGTCCAGATCTCTTAAGCCTCTGCAAGAAAAGCAAGTCATTTTAAACTCACACTGAATGTACTTTGTGTGCTTGATGTAGGATATGTTTATTTCTAAACATTATCCTACATTTCCCCTTGCTGTTTTTTGACGAATATTATTCATATCTGTCATCATTAAAGCAAACACCTGTGCATAACGTTCATTTTCACTTTGAGCATGCTTCATTCTTTTACAAATCAAATATAAAATGAATCCAATAATTAAAAATAATGCTAATGATCCTACGGAACTTCCTATAAGTCCCTGTA
>CAUYPK010019397.1:0-10548 GCA_963574355.1 Loris lydekkerianus
TTTTTTCAAATTTTCACACTTGTGGCATGCACAAATTTTTTTTTTTTTTTTTTGTAAAATTAATTTTCACATAAGTTTTTTTTTTTTTTTTTTTTTTTTTGCTTAAATATGCGATGACTAAACTTTTCTAACAAATACAAAGTGCATGTTATTTTTATATAGAAGAATATTATGATTCTGGGTTCTAATAATCCCAATAATTGACTTAATAAGAAAATGTATTATTTTTATTAAAAAAATTTGCTTTCTGCTGATGATGAAAAATTTGAAAAATATAGAAAAGAATAAATATGGTAATAAATTACTCAAAAATTACAGCAAGTGAACATATAAATCTGTATCATTGTGTCTATAACTATAGCTATATCTAGGTATGGAGTTACGATTATATTAAACTATACATATAATTTGCACTCTGTTCTCGGATCTTTTAGTAACAACGTTTTATATTAAATTTTCCCCACATTATATATTTTTTTTAAATATTGATTTACAGAAAACCCTTTGACATAAAGTGGTCTCATTGCTTCTACTTAATAGGCTTGTGATTTAGGCATTGAATTTTCAACCAGTAAGGGTATTTCTAAGTGCCTCAAGTACTGTTAAGGTCTCTTCTTAGGTCGGGGGACACAGGGGTGACAACACAGGGCCCCAGTCCTTTAGGAGTTTATGAAAACTTCTGAAACAGGACCTGTAATAGTGTCCTATGAGATTTTGAAGAAAGAAGATATGTTTTCAGAGGCATCAGTAAGTCTTCTTCCCAAAGATGTAAGTTAGGGATGAATTTCCTCATAAAAAAGACAGCAGGATAGAACACACTGGAAAAATACAATTGTTTGTGCAAATTCTCAGAGTCCTGAAAATGTGTGGCATATTATAGAAATGCTGACAAATCTAGTGAGACTGATCATCTGAGAAATAACTGATGATCATGCTGTTCATTTGCCTTTTGATTACTGTCTTTCTCCTCTTTGTACAGTATGATGTAAAAAAAATCAAGAAGTATGTGTGTTTTGTTCACTACTCTACCATCTGTGCCCAGGGACTGTGACATTTTAGCAAACAAATAGGAATAAGCTGTAACGAACTTTGTAAGAGTAGGACCAATGTCACCGATAGCAGTCAGCTCAGGTTAACCTCTGCTGCAATAACAAATACTTCCCATGTCTCAGCAACTCAACAACAAATATCAGTTTCTCAGCCACGCCCCTGTATGCCATGGTTTGGCTTTGGTTTTACTCACATTGTATTTATACCACTTCCCAGGGCTGAATAAGTATTCTCCCTCTGCCAGATGCACAGAGAAAAAGAGAAATGTATAGAAACGCAAAGTAACTCTTGAAATTTCTGCACAGAAATAAAAGCACTTCTTATATTTCATTGGCTGACACAAAGTCACATAACTGAATCTAATGTCAAAAAGGTAAAGTTGTATGGTCATATGCAGAAAAGAACAATTATAAATTCAAAAAATACTAAATTCAAAAAATCTACTACATTTTCGTTCTACAAATGGGAAAACTGAGCCTCTATAACTGTTTTTCAACATTTTTTTTTTTTTTAATCTCACAGCACATTTGAACCTAAAATTAAACTTCCACAGCATGCAAATTTTGTGTTGATCAAAAAAAAAAAAAAAAAAAAAGTAAAGAATATACTTACTGTGCTATGGGCTTCTTTCAAAAATAATTCAATTAATGATCTTTAAAAGTTTCTGGAGCACACCTCAGATCCTCTTCTGGTGCGCCAGTGTGCTGTGGCACACCAGTTGAATATCACTGTTCTGGAAGATTATATAATCTGCTTGAAGTGACGAGATTGTCAAATTTAGAGCTTAGATTTAAATGCCAGACTTTTAGCTCTTACATAAGTGATTTTCCTACTAATGTTCATTGCTTCTGTTCTGCCTTCCACCAGTCAACATTCTTCCAACTCAACAAGAGTGTTAAATTACCGCATATACTCAAGTATAAGCCGACCCGAGTATAAGCTGACCTTAATTTTACCCTAAAAACTGGGAAAACTTAGTGACTCGAGTACAAGCCGAGGTGGAAAATGCAGCAGCCACTGGTAAATTTCAAAAATAAAAATATATACCCCCAAAAATTACAATAATTGAGGAATCAGTAGGTTAAATGCTGATACCCTCACATCAGATACAGCTGAAGCTCTGTTTGGACATACAGATGATGAGGAGGAGGAATCCAGTTTTGAAGGATTTTAACCTTTGTGATTTAGCTTGATTTCCTGTTAAGCTAAGTGCACCGAATCAAATAACCTGTATGATCCGAGTATAAGCCAAGTTCGGGTTTTTTGGCACAAATTTTCTGCACAAAAACTCGGCTTATACTCGAGTATATACGGTATATTTAATTAGCCAATTTAACTAAAGCCACCAGCCTCTCATTTTCTATTATCTTCATATCACTTATATCTTTAAAATATATGAAAATTGTTCAAGAAATTCAGAATAAGTGCACACAATGCTCCCTTGGAGGTATAATCCCTGACATACGGTTCTCAGAATGATGCGGGACTACGCGCCTTGCACCCCTGCAGGAGCAGCTCCTGCTCCCACAGAGTGACAGCCAGCAGGGGTGAGAGCAGGGCAGCCCCCTTCCTTCCAGAGGCAGAGGTCTGGGGGCAGGTGCAACAAGCTGGAGATGTATGTCCACCCAGGCAGAAACAAAATCACAGCGTTCTTAATGAGGCATTGCCACCTGGCTATTCTCCATTGGAATCAAACTAGAGTAAGCTGAAGTTGCCTTGTACATGGTGAATAATTAGAAACTCCAAAGGGGGGGGGGGGAATAGAACTATGATTATGGCTCTTATCTTTGATTCCTGAAATTATCCCATTTATTCCAATGCTCCTCTTTCTTGCCATTCGTCAAGTCAATATGCACATCCCAAAGGTCCATTAGCTCTGTGAGTGTGAGGGATTTACTCTGAGACCCCTCCTGCTGTGTTGTTCTCCAGAGGACCAGGGAGATCTGCCTGGAACCCACACTGTTCTTTCTATTCTCTTTACCAAGTGGCACAACCCTGTGTTTAAGAACTACATTCCTGAGTCCAACTTTCAGATGGTAGATTGCCCAGAAGTATGTAGCTATCTTAGAAGAGCAGCCGAGTGTGAGCTGTTTGTAGACGATGTGGAATAAGCTTGTTGGTGTGCTGGGGTAGTCATACATTTGCATGCAAGGATCTTTTCGTGCAGGACTGAACTAGGGGTGAAATAGAGGAGAATTGCCCATTGGCCAGGCCTCCATGTGCAGAACTGTCACGGCCCACAAATGTGAGGAGTGGGTCCAGTGTCCCTTGTAGGCTTTTACCCCTTTGTTTTCTATGTAGTGAGGCACAAAGCAGGGTACCTACTGGGCCCATTACAGAATTATAAACGGATACGTGGGGATCCATTAAAGTCCTGGATATGATACAAACAGCTGTGTAACTAGTAGAAGGTGTGGGGTCTCATGGGCACGGATCTGACCACCAGACCTTGAACCCCCTCTGCTCTGGGACCTTTCAAAAATTGTGAGACTTCTCAGAATTATGTCTTAAAATGAAGCTTAAAATTTTTCCTACTGTATAAAATTATAATGGACTATAGCTATGAATAGCTCCCATGAAGATGCTTCACACACAGTAGGCACTTTATGAGGGTAGTTATTTGTTTCAATGTAAAGGGTGATGAGGGAGTAGATTTTACAAAAGATCTAGGATGAAGTGGGAATTATTGACCTCAGAAAAAACCCGAACTCGGCACAAAATTTGTGCCGAAAAATCTCGGCTTATACTGGAGTATATACGGTAATTGAAAGGTGACATCTACTGAGTGTCCACAAAACATATATTTCTATTTTTAAAAAAATGATTTGCCTAATTTATTAATGCAAGTAAAGAAGAATTTTACCCCTTTAAAAAATAATATAAGGCCCTGGGTGTGATGTTGCTGTGAGCTGTGTTGAGGCCAGGGAACTCTATCCAGGCCTCAATAAACTGAGAATATCTCAAAATAAATAAATAAATAGTTGGCCAGGTACAGTGGCTCATTCCTGTAATCCTAGCACTCTGGAGGCCAAATCGGGTGGATTGCCTGCCCTCACAAGTTCAAGACCAGCCTGATCCAGAGTGAGACTGGTCTCTACTAAAAATGAAAAACTGAGGCAAGAGGATCACTTGAGCCCAAAAGTTTGAGGTTTCTGTGAGCTATGACACCAAGGCACTCCATTCAGCATGACAGAGTGAGAATCTGTCTCAAAAAAAAAAAAATACTCTAATAACTGGGCAGCAGATATGACTCATGGTGTTATGCAATGGCATAGAGAGTGGAAATGTGTGACACTTAGTCCTGTAGACACAACCTGTGGATTCTTCCCTGACATGTAATCCTGTCTTCAGTCTTTCTTTTGTGTTTTCCTATTTTATTATCCTTCACCTATTGTCCTTTTAACTTGAGTGTTCTTAAAGCATGTCAACTTCTGTAACACAGTCATAAACACGTCTGAGTTAACTTGGCAAAACATTAGTGCCTCAGTTTAAAGCATATTGGGCAAGAACAGAAATTGTCGTAAAAGAAAGCTTTGTTATTAATACATAAGAATCTGCAGTCTCCTCCAAATCCTTAAAATACCTTCTCTACACAAAGTGAAAAGTTACACAATAAAATGTTAGACAAAACAAAGTAAGGTGGAAAGCCCGTGTTTGGAATAAGAGATCTGGCCTATTCCATCTCAACCCCTCACTCGCCGGCTGACTTTGAACAAATTACTTAACGAATCCTGGAGTCAGTTTCCTCTTTTTAAAATGAAGACTAGGGCGGAAGTGGCGTCTATGACCTATTACCAGGGGTAGGAGCCAGAGTTCTTATATCGGGCAGCAAGTAAAATACAGCAGAGCTGAGCACTGGATGAAAGAACGCTTCACTCCACAGAGAAGACACAGAGCAAGGCAGTGAGCGTCAGCGCTGGCGGTTGGTCTTCCATGGCCAGCAGGTGCCTCCTGGCAGTTGACGCATGACAATTGGCCAACGCCTCTCTTGTGCTGCGAGAGGAGTGCCTCATCTCCTCCAAGAAGAGAACAAATATAGCAGTGGAGTCCACCAACTGCCTCATGATACGTCAGGGAAAGATGTTACCCCTCAAGGTGATGCGTCCAGCACAAGCTGGGAGGTGTTCCAAGTCCAAGGCCTATTCTTACAGCTGAACAAGAGGTCTAAGGACTTGCATGCAGGAGACTGCTTTGCTCCAGGGGCACAATATAACACCTGGCTCAGAGACAGGCTGTGAGGATTAAAGGGAAAAATTTATTTATTTTTAGTTTTATTTATAATAATCAAATACTGGAAACAACTCAGATGACTACAACAGTACAATGGATAAACTGGTGTATTCATATAATGGAATACTAGATAGCAATATAAAACAACGTATCACTGTGAAACCATGGGCAAATCTCACAGATAGAATGCAGAAACAAATAGTAATAATTTAAAAAAAAACTGCATGGTGTATGATTCCACTTACATAAATTTGAAAAGCAAACAAAACTAGTTTGGGGTGGCATGTCGCAATGGTGGTGACTTCTAGTCGGTGCAGCTATTGACTGGGAGAGAATCTGAGAGAGATGATGGGTTGAAACCTATCTCAAAGTGGCTTGTGGTTGGTTACAACTGCGTGAGTGCATGCATGTAAGAAGTTATCAGGGTATGCACTTAAGATGTATGCACTGTATGCATTTTCTACCTCAATATTAAATTAAATTAAGAGGCAAGATTATACTTATTTTCTTGGAAAAAATGAGCATTGTGTGAATTGTGAGTCTGCATCTTTTCTTTGAGTATTTGTGCAGACATAGTGCCAAGTATAAAATTAAAAGATGGATTCCCTTGTTCAAATATTATTAAAAATTCCATTATGGCAAAAGCAGAATAGTATACCACGTGTGAGGATATTCTAAACTCAAAGATCTATGAGACTGTGTAGGTTTTGTGCCCATGAAGCCAGTCTTGCACAGAGATAAGTTGGAAGATACCCTCAAATTTGAGACAGTCCCCTTTGCTAAGATGAGGCATCTGCACAGTATAATATAATGTCTTGGAAGGTATCCTTTTATGTTGAACAGTTTGAGTCCTATTGGAATGAATGACTAAGGTGTACTTTTACTCTTTTAAAAGGAAACAAGGATTAATACATGTGAGAAAATATCTAAAGCTGAGATGAGATAAAAAGGCTTAATTAGAGATAAATGCTCCTAAGTGAGCAGTATGAGCAGAAAACCTGTGTCCTATTAAAATGAATCAGGCAATGAACTCCATGTCAGAAATGAAACATTGAAATGGTTCAGTGATAATACGCCAGAATAACATTTGTACCAGTGATAGATTTTGCTTCACTGATTGAGAATTCTTAACAATGTATTGATACTATTTTAATCATTAAAGATACCAAAATTATTTAAGAAATTCAAGCCTCTGGAACAAAGGATTTGATGTAAAATATATGCAGGAAGAAGAGATTATGAGGATAAAATGCATGGAAAACATAAAGGGAGGCTGGAAGTCAGCTTGGATGCCTGGGCGCTGACCGTGCTTCCTTGTAGCGTAGCTGTGTACTCCCCACATATTGAGAACCAGCCATGATTATTTCGTGTTCTGCAAACCAGAGAAATAGGAGTCTACTTGGGCAGAAAGAAGTCACCACATTCATAATTAATTTTCTCAAGACTTTGCATTAATAACTGGCACTTCATGTTATACAAAGGTTTTCAGTTATGGAGATAAGCCTACATTTTCCCAGCACCCCTATTTATACAGTAAGTTACATTCATCAATTTTCTAATATTGAAATGCATCCTTACATTTCTTTTTTTATTAATTTCAAATTTTAATGGCATACCAATGTTTTAGGTTACATGCACCATTTTTGTAATGACCCTTGGCTATAGATGTGCTCATTCCCTAAATAGAGTTCTTAGTACCCCCCACCCCCTAGTTGCTTTACCCTGAGTATTATTACATCCTCCTGTGCTCATGTATGCTCATCTGTGAGGTCAAGTTTAATAGTGAGTACATGTGGTGTTTTCTTTTCTATTCCTGTGATACTTCACTTAAGAGTATGGTCTCTAGCTCCATCCAGATTATTGCGAAAGGTATTAATTCATCCTTGTATAGCTGAGTAGTACTCCATGGTGTGTGTGTGTGTGTGTGTGTGTGTGCGTGTATATGACATTTTATTAATTCATTCATGAATTGGTGGGCACTGGTGTTGATTCCACATCTTTGCAGTTGTGAATTGTGCTGCAATAAATGTTCAAGTGCAGGTGTCTTTTTAATAAATGACTTTTTTTTCTTTGGGTAAATCCAGAATAGCTGGATCAAGTGGTAAGTCTACTTTTAGCACTTTGAGGATCTCCATACCATTCTCCACAGAGGCTATACTAATTTTAGGTCCCACCCACAGTGCTCCTTTCTCCCTGTGTCCATTCTAGCATGTGTTGTTTATGGGATTTTTAATAAAAGCCGTTCTAACTAAGTTAAGGTGATATCTCATTGTGGTTTTAATTTTATTCCCCTGATGATTGGTGATGTAGAGCATTTTCTCACATTTCTCAGAATTTGTCTTTCTTCTTTAGAAGGAGAGAGAGAGTATGAGGATAAAATGCATGGAAAACATAAAGGGGGGCTGGAATTCAGCTTAATTCTTTAGAGAAGCACGTGTTTATGCCTTTTGCCCAATTTTTAATAAGTTTATTTTGGGGTTCTTGCTAATTTGCTTGAGTTCTTTGTAAATTTTGGATACATGCCCTTGATAGGATTTGTAGCATGCAAATATTTTCTCCCATTCTGTAGGTTATCTATTTGCTCTGTTGATTGTTTTCTTAGATGTTCAGAAACTTTTTAGTTTAATAAAATCCAACTAATTAACTTTTATTGCTGCCATGATTGTCATTAGGATCTTTTTGATAATTTCTTTGCCTATGCCAATATCTAGAAGCATTTCTTCTCCATTTTCCTCTAGAATTCTTATGGTGCCTTAGATCTAAGTCTTTTATTCATTTTGAATTAATTTTTGTAAATGCTGAAAGTTAGGGGTCCAGATTTATTTTTCTGTTTGACTATCCAATTTTCCCAGCACCATTTATTGAATAGTTTCTTTCCTTCAGTTTATGTTGTTGTTTGCTTTGTTAAGGATCAGTTGGTTGTACGTACATGGTTTTATGTCTGTAGTCTCTATTCTGTTCCATTGGTCTATGTCTCTGTTTTTGGACCAACACCATCCGGTTTGAGTTACTATAACTTTGGAGTATATTTTGAAGTCTTGTAATGTGAGGCATATAGTTTTTCTATTTTTGCTTCAGATTGCTTGGACTATCTGGGCTCTTTTGTGGTTCCAAATGAAGCATGGAATTATTTTTTCTAGAGCTATTAAATATTAATTTGGTGACTTAATGGGGATTGTATTGAATTCACAAATCATTTTGGGTGATACATTCATTTTAACAATGTTGATTCTACCTATCCATGAGCATTATATTTTCTTTACCATTACAAACAGCTAGGAAGAAAATAAAATACTTAGGAATATACTTAACCAAAGAGTTAAAATATCTCTAGAAAAAAACTATGACACTCTAAGGAAATAAGTTATAACATTCTTAATGAGGCATTGCAACTTGGATGTCCTTAGTTGGAATCAAAATGCAGATAGTTGTCTTGTAGAAGGTGAATAATTATCACCTTCAGAAAGTAAAAAGAAAATAATAATAATAAATAATAATAATTTATTGGTTCATTTCTTTTATTGAAAAGCAACAAATGTTTTCATTTTTTATCAATACCTCAGTTTCCTACAATACAGACAATCCCACAGCCTTGTGAAGATCCAGTGACATAAAAGTAACAATCAGTTAAAATTATAGTGCAGAGACTCTGAGCCACTTGAGTTTGCAAACAAATGTCTGCTTTGAGATTTTTGTAATTGTAATATGTGATCCACACTGAATGACTTCTAGAAAGGAATTTATAGACCCAGAAATTACCTATTATTAGAGAAATAAGGGTTTTCTCTATATTCTTGGGAGCCAGGTGGCTGACAAAACCTTTTTCTAAGCATAAGCAGGACCCTATTAAAATATAGTGACAAACAACAGTGTATTTATTAGTATATTTTACTATTTTCCATCTCTATTTAAAGAACTGCTTTAAAATCTTTACTTGCTCCTGGGCTTAGCTGTGACACATAAAGAAAGCTTTAAGAAGAGTGTAAATAATTAAAGCTACATACAATTAACTAATTGAGCCTTAAAAAAAATAGCTTGCCTGACACCAACAGCATAATTGCAGCCATTTGTGGGGCAGCCTAGAGTATGATCATTTATGGGTATTCGTTATTGCTCTTTTAAAACAAACACCCAGACAGATTAAAAAAAAAAAATCTGTGAACAAATTTTCACTGCTTCTTTGAACAATTCAAGCTCTTTCAGTTTCTCTCACCTGTGTTCCTTCCATCTGTCTTCCATGTCAGCTAACAGATTATGTGTCACTTTTTTAGGAAATCTTTCCCTACCAACCTTCTACCTTTCAAAGGATACATTTAGACCTTTGCTCTGGGCTTCCAAAGTAGCCTGGGTTGCCCATATCATAGCCAGTATTAACTCAATAACTTGTGTAGCTCAGTGAAAAACAAAAATGTGGGGCCCATGTTACAACTGTTTAGAAGCTAAAGAAGGTAAGAACAAGAGTGAAAAATCAAGCACAGGAACTTCTAAACAGGAGCTCCTAGGTCACTGCACAGGTTACCTGCCAGTGGAGCTGGCCCCGTCTTGTCAGTGTTGCTATGTGAAGGTGACCTCTGAAGTTAAAGCTTCACACAGTAGGAACTATGTGTAACAGGGGCTCTGTGTTAGCCCAAGCAACAAGTGGCTGCCTGCTCCTGGTGTGATTAAGTATTACGACTGACAGGTACGGTGCAATCTGGATTCTTTTACTTCAGTCACTCTATTGCCTTTCTTTCTTTAGCACGCTGTGTGGGAGCCACAGGCTGCTTATTCAACATGCACTGTTTGATCTGCCTCAAGCCTTCGGCCTTGCTTTACTTTTCTGCAAATTGTTTAGGTCTTTACTCAAATATTTCTTCCTCTGAAATGCCTCCCTGGCCACTGCTAACTGGAGGTGCACCCCATGAGCTCTCTCCCATGGCCTAGTTTCTATTTTTGCACTGATTACTACTGGAACGTGTGTATGTTGGATGATACTTCCTGTAGCCCACTTCTCAAATGTAAGCTCAGCCAGGGAAGGTGGTTTCTCATTCTCCTTTTCTACTGCATTCCCAGAAAAAGACAAAAAAAAAAAAAAAAAAAAATAAGGCATCTGACACTTTATGAGCACTCAATAGTGAATTGAATGCCTACTAGAAGCAGATCCATCGAGCTACTTCCGCGTAGCAACGACTCAGCAAGGCCCGGCCTGAAACTGCCTCTACCTAGATACAGCCAATGTGGTACCATGCCACTGGCCCGACCCTGTCACTCACCTCTTCCCCCGCCTTC
>CAUYPK010019399.1:0-12058 GCA_963574355.1 Loris lydekkerianus
AGGTATGAGAGGGTGGGGAATTCCCGGAGCAGGTGTGGTAATCCAATGGTCAGGATGTTTTTCTTGCCTGTCTGGTTGTAATTGATTTATTGTAGTATTTTTCCGGAGAAAACTCTTTTTTTTAAGCTTTGGCTCCCGGCACCTGTTGTCTCAGGGGCTGCCTTTTTGGGCAGCCTTAGTGATTGGCCTTAGTGATACTTGAAGAGCTAATTCAGTTGGACTAGATATAATGTTGCAGATGTGCTCAGACTCTGCTCCATCTTCTCTTCCACCCATCTCCCCCTAAGGTCCTGATTTCTCCTCTCCAAGCTTCCCAGGACCTTCCCCACACACTTCCTCTGCAGGCCCCCACCCAAGCCCTGGGGTCTCCAAGCCTGCACAACTCTGCTTGTTTTGCTTTTTCAGCCCCTCCCCTCAACCCCTCGTACTCCCTCCACCCCTGCCTGCCAGGAAGATTGTCCTTAATTAAAGGCAATGTCAATCATATCATCAGCTCCTCCAGGATAACAGCAGACATTAAACTGTATCTAGTCCTCTAAATGCCTCAAATTAGAGACACTTCCTAAACCAGTACGTCACCTGTCCCCCTTTTCATTCTCCCCTCTGTGGCCTCTTCCCCTTCCTCATTCCCTGGTGTTCTTGTCCAATCTTGGTCATTTTCAATGCTCTCTCAATACCTACACCATCCAGGGAATCTGGTGAAGAAACCTACCAGAAACCTACCATTCCTCAGTGACCTCTCAACCTTAGGAGAGCTTTCTTACACCCAAATTCCAATTTGCAAAGTAAAGACTGCTATTTATATTTTATATTACAGTGGGATTCTTAGCTCTTTTTTTTGTTGTTTTGTTTTGTTTTTTTGAGAGAAAGTCTCACTTTGTCACATGCTGTTGAGTCTGTGGCCTCACAGTTCACAGCAACCTCAAACTCTTGGGCACAAGTAATTCTCTTATCTCAGCCTCTCTTGTGGTAGGATTACAGGTTCCCACCACAATGCCCAGCTATTTTTAGAGATGAGATCTCATTCTCGCTTGAGCTTGTGAGCTCAATCTACCTGCCTCAGCCTCCCAGAGTGCTGGATTCTTAACTTTATAAAAGAATTTGCCATAGTATTCTTCAAAATATCTTTCTTTCCTATTCAAATAGATTCTGACAGATTTCAAATTGTCTTTTGAAGCCACATTTAAACAACATTTTAATTTCCAGGAAATTAGATTTACACATGTTCTTTTCTCACTATATTTTAATGTCCTTGTGGACAATTTCTCTCTTTTTAAAAATTCTCCAAGTACATACAATATTGTATCACATCTAGTTACTCAATAAATACTTGCTAAATGAATGCATGTACAAGTGCTAAAATGAGGAATAATACTTTGTTACCATTTTTTCAATAGCAACAGAGTGATTTGCCCAGTTGGTCACAATTAATGCTTTTCAGAAAAATCTGCCTAATGTTTCTTAAGGGCATACTAAGGAGTGAATTTACTAAGGTCTATGGAAAAGAAGCCATACTCCGTAAAATAATTTAATGAGGTATATTCTGAGCCAAATTTGAGAAGACCATGACCTGGAGCCACACCCAAGAAGCCTTGAGCAAGTGGACTCGCAGTGGTGGGGTTACAGTTTGGTTTTATAGTTTTAAGAGTGATAGGAATTAAAGGTAATATCATAAATCAATACATGAAAAACATCCATTGGTTTGGACCAAAAAGGTGGGACATGTGGGAGGGTGCTTACGGGTTATAAATGGGTTTGAAGATTCTATAGCTCACAATTGGCTGAAAGAATTAGGCTTTGTCTAAAGACCAGGAGTCAGTGAAAAGAAATGCTTAAGATAAAGGATCTGTTAATCTGGGACAAAGTACTGGACAAACTCAAGTTATGTGTGTGTTTGTATATATATATTTGTTTTTGTTGTTGAGTCTCAGTCACCCTGGGTAGAGTGCTATAGTGTCATAGCTCACAGCAACCTCAAACTCCTGGTCTCAGGGCATCCTCTTGCCTCAGCCTCCAGGTGCCCGCCACTATGCCTGGCTAGTTTTTCTATTTGGGGGATTGCTCAGGCTGATCTGGAATTCTGGAACTCAAACAATCCACTCACTGGCCTGGGCCTCCTAGAGTGCTAGGATTACAGGCAGGAGCCACCTGGCCCAGCTGGTTTGTTATGTATATTGGAACCTGCAGGTATGTCTTGCATAGCTTTTGCCCTGTTAATGTGTCACAGAGAACATCTCTAAGGAGAGGGGGTATGTCTGATCTCCTATCTCGGCCAAGTGGGGGCCAGTTAGCCACTTAGGGGGAACCTTAAGATTTTATTTTAGTTCACACTAACAAACTTCAATTTCGATCTCATTTCTCCACATTTTTTATCCACCTGGTAGATTGAGGTCAGGGGTTTCTACATAGCTACATATCCAGAGAGGATTCTATGTTAGGATGATCAAGTTTGACACCGACAGTTAATAACAGTCAGATCTTGTCAGTTTTGTTCACGTGCCTATTTCCCTATGGTGCACAATGAATAGAATAAAAAGTAACTTTAATTAGGGTCCCAAGGTGAAATGCCTGTTTGATGCTTAGAAGGATTTAGTGTAAAGACATGAGTGATTTTTTATTACCTATCCCCAATTTCCTTTTATTTAATTCAAGGTCCAATTCACTACAGCAATTTCTGGGCAAAATATTACATTTGGAAATTTGGAGAGATTTTGAAGCATGTATTTTTACTTGTACAGCACAAAATAAAGAACTGCCCACATAGGTAGTGTAACATTTTTTGTGTGTATTAACTTGGGATTCAGGAAGAGAACATGATGCATTTCTGTGTATTTCAAAGGCAGAAGAAATTTTTACCCAAATTAGTTAACCACAGGTGAACACAGAGGCTGAGAAAAAGAGATGACCTGTAGACATCAATTCCTAGTAAAGTAGTACATCTATAACAAGATTCTTGAATTTTCAGACCAGTGAACACGTATTTTGCTATATTTGCTGCATTTTGTAAGAAGCATCATCAGTGTTTGGCCAGCTTTTGTGGGCTACCATTTGAGCACCAGTGGATGTGAATAATGCTCACTCACCCTGCTTTCTAATAAGCTGAGCCTGGGGTTGCCAGGCCTCCCTCCCTACTTGCCTCTTCTTCTTCCATGTCACTATTTCCCTAATTCATAGTGTGAAGATCGATGTTAAATCCAGAAGCACTGTCTAAATGTATCCACAGACAAATTTATGGTCAATGTTAGAAATGTGTCTCAGTGCACTCCTAAAGTTGGTCCTGAATGGAGATGGGGAAAATAGGGATCCCGAGGGTGGCACCCGTAGCTCAGTGAGTAGGGTGCCAGTCACATACGCTGAGGTGCAGAGTTCGAACCTGGCCCCGGGCCCAACTAAAACAACAGTGACAACTGCAACAACAACAACAACATAAAGTAGTCGGGTGTTGGGGTGGGCATCCGTAGTCCCAGCTACTCAGGAGGCTGAGGCAAGAGGAATTGCTTAAGCCCAAGAGTTTGAGGTTGCTGTGAGCTGCGGCTCCAGGGCACTCTACCCAGGGTGACAACTTCAGACTCTGTCTCAAAAAAAAAAAAAAAAAAAAAAATAGGGACCCAGAAAACACATTTGAAAGTCATGTGCAGGAAGGCACAGAGGAAGACTAAACGCTGGCCAAGATATCAGTTGATAAGCACCTACTGCACTCATAGAAGGCATAGTACTATATAACACTAAGACTAGGGGGGGATATTGATACATGTGAATCAGAATCACTCTTTATAAGTGACTAAATCACTAAGGGATAACATATATATTAATAATATGTGTATATAAATAATATGTAATAAAATACATTTTACTAAAATATATATGTAATTTTATTAACTTTTTCTAAGTTACTAAATCACTAACAGATAACATATATAATATGTATATATGTAATTGTGTACATATATATATTATAGTCACTTCTAACACTATATGTAGTATTAAATATTAATCTTTTAATAATAATTAAATTAGTTCACGCCTGTAATCCTAGCACTCTGGGAGGCCAAGATGGGTGGATTGCCTGAGCTCACAGGGTCAAGACCAGCTTGAGCCAAAGCAAGACCTTGTCTCTAAAAAAATAGCTGGGCCTTGTGGTGGGCGCCTGTAGTCCCAGCTACTCTGGAGGCTGAGGCAAGAGAGTTGCTTAAGCCCAAGAGTTTGAGGTTGCTGTGAGCTGTGAGACCACAGCACTCTACTGGGGGTGACAAAGTAAGACTCTATCTCAAAAAAAAAGAGAATATTTTACATATATACATATGTATGTGTATATATAATACATATGTGTATATATATGTATATATATATATATATATATATACATAATTTTTTTTTTTAATTGGAAGGTCATCAGGCTAGGTCAACTGTAATACTCTAAGTTCTTATGTAAGCAAACCCAAGCCCAACATACACAGTAAAACAAAATTGGAGATATTACCAACTAGAAACAACCAACTAAACTCTAACTAGGGTCTTTGCAGTCTAACAAAGCTTTGTCTTCCTTCTGCATAGTCTGCAAAGCTCATGGCCTGTGCTGCTCCAGGTCTGGAGTACTCCCTGATTCATGTATCATCCTTTACTCAAACAAACTCTGCTACATGTATTTTGTCTAAAGTTTTTCTTTTAACAACAGATTATTTTTTTCTTCTATCATAGTGAAACAAAACAAGGTCAATGTCTAAAAAGTACACAAAATAAATGTGTACACTGTAAAAAATAATTACGATGGTTCACACCCCAAAATTCCATCTCCCTCTTCACAACCTTATTCTTCTCCCCTAAACACAATATTTTTTTATGAAATATATCATGTCTTTTTATTTCAAATGTGCTACAGATAAATTTTTACATGATTTGCCTTTAGCACTTTCAGAGTTAATTCTAAAAGGGTCCTGATGTAAGTTGATATAAATTTATGGAATTTACATAAATGTAAATACAGGAGCACCTGCCCATCTTTTCTATTCCCATTTCCCCTCTGTCTTATTTTGTCTGCCTACTTTCAACTCTTTCTTGTCTTTGCTATTAGATTGCATGTATTTATATGTGCCATCCAAAATTCTTTCTGGAACAAAGTATGATTTAAATAAAACAAGCATATTTATAAGAATAAGTTGGCAACTAGCATTAGCATTTCCAAACATTTGAAGTAAAAGTGGATTCCAATATGTGTGGCAAAAAACAATATGCTTTAAACACTAACACCACCCCCAAATAGAATTTGGTATGGACCCTTAGAAAAATGAACCACAGATATAGCCTCCAACCTCGAAAAGAAGGCAGCAAATTAAATTCTCCTCAACCTAAGGGAAATCTTTAAAAGGTTTGTTCTTATGTCTGCACAAACATATTCAAACACAATCCTTACTGTGGATAATTTCATTCTCTAAACTGTTCTTTTCCCTTCTTTTCATTGCTCTACATTTCATTTTTCTTATTTCCCCCATGCATCTGATGACCAGCTATTGTTATGCATTTTAAAGAGTTATCTAGTTAAAGAGATTGGTCTAAAAATGTCCTTTGGAACCTTGGAATATTTTGATGATTGCTCCTTCTGGGTTCTTATTCAGAAAGACCTGTTTCTAGGAATTGGAAGTTGACAATGTCTGGTATAAAGACATCTGAGTGTCTTCCATGCTTTTGCATTTGAGAAGATGGTGAGGGGGAGAGTTGCCACATGGGATGCAGCCTTGGAGGGGCACCCTGCTGAAGGACTGGCCAGCACCCTCTGGGAGGCAGTTTGTCAGGGAGGACCCAGGGCAGCATCTCCTCAGCTCCCCAGCTGGGACAGTCAGGAGGCTGTGGGCCAGTAGGTAGGCAGCTCTTCGCAGCTCTTCTTTTCTCTGTCATATCACAGGTGTCACATTCAGCTGCTTTGAAGACAGAGCTCCCTCTTATTTTTGTGTAAGAGAAGAATAATTTATTATTATTGTCTTTAAACACTAATGTACTAACAGTTAACAAATAGTGAGGACTTTTCCCATTTGCTTCAAAGTGCTTTGTGGCTGCCCAAAGTAGCACATACCCTGAAAAAGAAATAGCAGAGTATAGGAAAAGAGGCATTTAAATCCTAAGTCTCAGCCCAAGAGTGAGGTTGCTATGAGCTATGTCATCGCACTCTACTCAGGGCGACAAAATGAGAAGAGAAACAAATAAATAAATCCTATGTCTCATCTTGCAATGTGTTCTAGACTGCTGGCAAAGAAATTGACCTCCCAGATCCTCTTGTGGATCTGTATGATGGCTCTAATGGTAGCTGTGACAATGAGATGATGTGTGCACAGGGCCAGTCCAATGCCTCAGTAGACCTTAGTCTTCCCTTGCACACTGCTTCCCTTAACAGGGGAAGAATTATGAGTGAGTAGTAAGAATCAGAAAGCAAGTGAGTATTCATAATCCAGCAATCAACACTTTCAAGGAATACTGCCATAAAGCTGCTTTCCAGAATTCCTTACGACTTTGGTGAGAAATGATGTTTCTCACCAAATGCCCTGGGATGTTTGCACATCTTATTTAGCATTCCCAGTACCTCTGAGGTGAGTATAATTACCCATGTTTATAATGGGGGAGACAAGACTCAAGAGTTGAAGGGTCTTACCCAGCCAATGCATTTGGAGCCCAAGCTGACATCAGCACCTGCACACTGACCATTTGGCCACACTGTGGGAGCCTCTGAGCCTTGGTGTGCACAAAATCCATGCTACAACTTTCCCTGCCTACTCTAAAAACTACTAAAAACATAGCCCAGTTTCTTTGTTTCATAAAGAAACAAACCCAGAAAGGCATTCATATACCTAAGGTCACACAGCTGGTGACCATAAAATTAAGACTCAAATCTAGTTAGAAAACATGAACTCAGTTGGTTTATCAGAAAGGTCACAGTACTTATACCCCATCTGGGTTCCAGTGCCTGACTTTCTAAATGGCTTTATTTTTCTCTATAACAACAATGGCTCCTTCATTTTTCATTTGTTTGTACTCTGTCCCACACTGGAAGGCAGATGTAGGCTATTTGGTTGTCAGCTGTCTTCCTATCACCTATAGTTTCTGGCACCTGTGAAATAGACACCAGCAAAGCGTCCTGGAATGAAAAGGTTTCTTAAGTCTGTTAAGTAGTGAGGGGTAGTAAGTATGGATCCCTTTTTTTAAGTAAGGAATTTATATCTTGACAGGAACTTTTCTATAGTACTAATTCAGAGGACTAAATCTGATGAGGAAAGCCCCATGATGAGATTATTTGCAGAGTGCTAGCAGGAGAATCTTTGCATCCCTTCAAATTAATGTTCTCAGCATCACCTATGAATCATAAGTGGTAGACTCAGTATGAATTCATGATACCATTCTGATGATGGAAATTTCAGGAAGGAGAGAAACCATTCTGAAGGACCACTTGTTACTACTCTGGAAAATATCTTGGCACCAGTGGTTTTTAGTGCTTCTCCATCAAGCCGAATTTGTCTCTGTGCAAGCTTCCTTAGGCCTATCGTTTTCCTACACTGTTTTCTTTTATTTTCAGAAAATAGGTTTCCAGTAGCAACTTGACTATACATCAGGAAGTCTGAGTGGTGTGGAAATGGTGGAAGGCCTCACCACATTAAAAAGCATAATTTCAATTATGATGAAATTCTATAGAATCAATGCAAATAATGGTCTGCATATATACATCTAACTGCTTTCTTTATGTATGAGAGCACCTAGTTCAAATCATAGTTTAAAATCTTGGGCAAAAGATAAGTTCCCCAATTTTAGTCTAAAATTATAGTTAGGACCAGAAGTTCAGTCAGGACTTCCTTGAAATTTCCTTTGCTCAGTGCAGGCATTAAAAACGGCGGCGTGTGTGTGTGTGTGTGTGTGTGTGTGTGTGTGTGTGTGCGCGCGCGCGCGCGCGCGCCTGGGGCAGTTGGGGGGGAGGGGCAGAGATTGTGAATAGGAATCCCATGTTTGCTTGTTTGTTTTTACCACCATTTTTTCCTCTACCCTGTTCTCCTCTTAGTGTTTACTCTCAAACCACATCTTTTCCAATTCATTTCCTCTGCTTCAGCCTTGAAGGATTCCAAAGAAAGCGACTCTTCCTTCTTGTGAATATGCAACAGCAAGAGGCCTGGAGAAAGCTGTAGAGAAAAGCCCTGCAAGAAATTCAACCCGAGTGCTCCCGTCCCAGGCCCCCGCCCTGCCGCTCCCACCCTCCAGACGTCCTTTAAAAGACAACAAACAATAGCACAGTCCCAGAACCTGCAGGCTGCACTTGCCCCTGACGAGCAACCCGTGGCACTGCTTATCGCCAGGGAATATGGCCTTTGAACAGCCCCACAGAGCCAATCTGAGCTCTGGCTAGGAAGATATCAGTCAGACGGATTAACCACCCTCTCTGGACACAGTGGCAGGAGGTCCCCACCTTTATTGTGCAAATGCAGAGGATGCAGAGCACTCGGGAAGGCGCGCGCCCAGGACGCGGGATGATCTCCTCCAAAGGCTCGCTTGCTAACGTGGGAGGAATGCTGAGAAAGGTAAGTGCTATTTCTTTGCCTATCGTCACCCTTCCCTCGCTTTTGGAAAAGGGACAACCAACTAACGTTTGGCCGAATTCGTGGAACTTTTTTTTTTTTTTTTCTCGTGAAATGGGGATGAGAGGAGATGAGGCTCCGCAGCTGTGGATAAGAGAAGGGACAGAGCAGTCCGTGCGGTGGAAGTTTTGAAAAGTTACTGCGGCCCCAGCAGGTGCAGGCGGCTAGAACGCAGAGTAACGCCTCAGAGGGAGGCCGCGTTGCCATAGCAACTGGGGGCGGGGCCGCGCTGCGGCGTGGCCAGGTTGCTGAGCGACCGATGGGCGCCGGGGGCTGGGGAGTGGGACTTCCTAGCGCGTCCCTCAAGCAGAAGCTTGAACCTGCAGGGCGAATGGCGCCGTGTCTTTCTCCATGTTAACTCAGTGTGTTGGCAGCCACTTGTCCCTTCCCTTGGTTTAGGCAATCAGGCGTTTGGACTATCACTTAATGCCTTAGAGTTCTGTTTTTGAAAATAGAATTTGAAATGTGGTCTGATGGAAGAAATGAAACTAGTACTTCTAGTTTCCAAAGGGGAAAGGTATTCTTTGTCCTCAATTTCAAGATAGCATCTGCTATCGGGAATTCCTTAATTACTATCCTTAAAAAAAAAAATGAAGTGCAGAACCAAGTTTGGATCCATAGTAAACTGGCCTTTTAGCCTTTCAAACATATTAACTAAAAAGTTTGCCAAAGAAAAGCACACAGAGCAGGTAGACACAGTATTAAAAATTCAGACAGTTTTGTTGGATTTTAAATTGTTTTAGAAAGATGTGACTTTCACAAAGCATGAGAGTCGCCTTCATTTTATTTCACTGGGTACTTTCTTACATGTAAATGTGCCAGATAATTTTGGCTTGTTATCTCAAAGGTTATTTGGTTTAGTCATACAGTACAGTGGGGGAAATGGAATGGAGTTTGAATGATTTTTTTTTCCAGAGCAGTTTTTTGCAGCCATTGTAGTGCGTATCTTCCTCCCCCTTTTTCTTCTTATCCTCCTGTAGCTGGAGGTACCCTTTTGTGTGTTCACTGTATTTCTCCAGAGTTTGTGTTTGCTAAAGATACTGATGTGTTACCAGTTCTTGAAATGAATTCCCTCACACTAGTTCTTTTCTTTCTCTGCTTCTATTTTTTTAAATTATCTGTTATTCATTTATTTGTATATTCATTCACAACATTTATAGAGGCACTACAGTGCTAGAGTTGGTTAAAAAGGAATAAGTGGTGAGAGGTTGAATTAGAAAAATTCACAGTTTAAGGAGCTGGAAATGCCAGGAAGCAGTGAATACATAACCCATTGTGATATATTCTTTTTTTTTTTTTTAGAGACAGTTTCACTTTATCGCCCTCCGTAGAGTACTGTGGTGTCACAGCTCATAGCAACCTCCAACTCCTAGGCTTAGGTGATTCTCTTGCCTCAGCCTCCCGAGTAGCTGGGACTACAGGTGCCCACCACAACGTCGGCTATTTTTTGTTGCAGTTTGACTGGGGCCGGTTCGAACCCATCACCCTCGGTATATGGCTCTATCGCCCTACCCCCTGAGCCACATGCGCCACCTTGTGATACATTCTTATCTAGAGATGGCATCAGGAGCTCCTGCTACTGATTGGGAGAGGTAAACAGATTACACAGATTGCAGCTGAGCTTCCTGCTAAGTCTGTGTGGTTGCCTTTGCCCTGCTGAGGGAGGCATTCTTGCACTCACGGTTTTTTTTTTGAGACAGAGTCTCACTTTGTCACCCTCGGTGGAGTACTGTGACTTCACAGCTCACAGCAACCTCAAACTCTTGGGTTTAAGCGATTCACTTGCCTCAGCCTCCCGAGTAGCTGGGACCTTAGGCGCCCGCCACAACGCCTGGCTATATTTTAGAGACTGGGGTCTCGCTCTGGCTCAGGCTAGTCTAAAACACTCAAGCTCAGGCAATCCAACCGCCTCAGCCTCCCAAGTGCTGGGATTACAGGTGTGACTGGCCTTCTTGTACTCATTTAAAATATGAGGAGGCTGACGCTGGGAGAAGTGTGGTATATTTGCCTCAGGTCTTACGGCCAGTCAGGGTCCAAATCCAAATGCCACGACTGTAATATATGCTTCTGAAGCATTAAATCCTCTGATCCCTATGTCCTTAGTACCCAAATGACCATATTTTGATCATTCTAAATGTTGAGTGCAAAATTCTAAAAACAAGAATAATAATAATAATGAAGTTTTCTTTTTGGTTGAGGTGTTTCTAAAGTCAAATATCAATGGCATTTCTGAAGAATATATGTTTTTCCTACCACACTGTTGCTAGTGTCAATAATTTTTTTTCAGGGATTCCTGAGAAGTTAATGGGAAATAAAAATTTGGTGATTCAAATCATGATTTAAGAATTTTTAGAGGTTCTTGGGTTTTAAAGCATTCTCTTTATAAATTTAGATGTGTAAGTTTTTAATGACTTTGCTGATTTTTAGTCAAATATATCAGGTGATGGTGGAAATAGTGTCTTAGATAGTGTCTGGAAAGTGTCTTAGATAGTTCAGAGGGCCAAGCGTGGTGGCTCACGCCTGTAATCCTAGCACTCCCGGAGGTTGAGGTGGGTGGATTGCTTGAGCTCACCAGTTCAAGAATAGCCTAAACAAGAGTGAGACCCCATCTTTAAAGCTAGCCAGGTGTTGTGGCGGGCGCCTGTAGTACCAGCTACTTAGGTGCTGAGGCAAGTGAATTGCTTGAGCCCAGGAGTTTGAGGTTGTGTGAGCTATGATGCCATTGCACTCTAGCCAGGGTGACAAAGAGAAAATCTGTCTCAACTTAAAAAAAAAAAAAAAATTTCAGGTATGGACCTAGCCTGACCTGCTATTTATATACTCCATTGAGGTCCTGAAAACCACTTGGGACTAATTCAGTAAGTGCTTTCACTGTTGAAATGTTATTTTTTCAAATAGATTACAGAATTTCTTAAGGCAAAAACCAGGTTGTTTATTTCTCTAGAATCCTTTACTACTACCAAATATGTCCCTCATCATAAATATAAACTGGCAGATAAAAAACAAAAATAATCTTTACCAGCCAATGAAATCTAGAGTAGAAATAATCCTTTAATACATACTATTGAGAATCACAGAAGTTTTATTTGCAGATTTGTTTTCATGATGCTATACTGTAAAATGCTAGGCAATACGTATGTTACAGGTAGAAAAAATGAGCTATGGTGCTTAGTATGTAAAACATTTTCCAATGCATCATCTTTATTGAACCTTACAGAAACCATGCAAGAATTCATATGGCCATTTTTTTTTTTTTTTCCAAAATTCATATATTGAAGCCCTAACCTGCCCAATATGACTGTATTTAGCATTAGAGCCTATACGAAGGTATTAAAGTTAAATGAAGTCATAAGGATGGGGCCATGATCCAGTAAGATTAGTGTCCTTAGAAGAAGAGTACTTGCACTCTCTTCCATCCCCAATCTCCATGTGAGGACACAGCAAGAATGGGG
>CAUYPK010019401.1:0-31554 GCA_963574355.1 Loris lydekkerianus
TTTTTTCTGCTTTCCATTTGCCTGGAATATAGATGACCATCCCTTCACCTTGAGTCTATATTTGTCTTTTAATATAAGATGCGATTTTTGTATGCAGCAGATATCTGGGTTAAGTTTTTGTATCCAGTCAGCCAACCTGTGCCTCTTTAGAGGACAATTTCAGTTATTCATATTAATTGAGAGTATTGATAAACCTTTTGAGAGTCCAGTGGACATTTTTAATTTTTTTGCGACTGTGGAAGTTGGAGTTTGATCAAAATTTTCTGTGTGGGTTTACTTTTGTGGTGAATGATTATGCTGGTCTTTATGGATGATAGGTCTGAGAATATTCTGGGCAGCTGGGTTAGTTGGGCAAATTTCTTCAACATGTGAATGTCATTGAAGTATTTAATTTCTCTGTCATAAATGAAAGTCAATTTAGCAGGGTATAGGATTCTGGGTTGAAATTTATTTTTTTTAGAAGATTAGAAGTCGATGACCATCCTCTTCTAGTTTGAAAGGTTTCAGCAGAGAGGTCTGCAGTTATTCTAATATTCTTTCCCTTGTAGGTAATGGTTTTCTTTCATCTGGTAGCTTTCAGAATTTTTTCCTTCATATTAACTTTAGTGAAATTGATTATGATATGTCTGGGGATGCCTTCTTCGGGTTGAGTTGTGCTGGAGTTCTGAAACTGTCCGCTATCTGAATTTCAGAATCTCTTGGCATGTCTGGAAAGTTCTCCTTCATAATCTCATGGAGAAGAGACTCTGTGCCTTGTGAAGCCACTTCGTTGCTTTCAGGGATCCCTGTTAGATGAATACCGGTTTTCTTCAAATTATCCCCGAGCTGTCTGAGAGAGTAATTTGTTTTTGCCCTTTATTTCTCTTCCTCTTTGAGAGTTGCTGGAGGGATTAGGTCGATCAAACACATGAAACAGCTTGCCAGTTTTCCACTGTTTTTGTCCTCCTCTTGGGATCCAGAAGTCCCTTGCTGGCTCCCTGTATCCTCAAAGGAATGAGTATATGCAGATCCCACCAACCAGAGATGCTTGGAGTCTCATCTCCCCAGACTCACCATGCCCAGTTGCAGGGAGCTGTTACTTGGCCGCCATCTTTAATCCATCGATTCTTAGTGTTTTCTATCTCTCCCATAGGTAACATTATCCGGTAAAACCTAAGGCTGGCTCTTGGCAATTGTAAATTGAGCTGCAATAAATAGTCTAGTGCAAGTGTCCTTATGATAAAAGGATTTTTTTCCTCCTGGGTAGATGCCCATTGATGAGATTGCAGGATCAAATGGGAGGTCTAGCTTGAGTGCTTTGAAGGTTCTCCATACTTCTTTCCAAAAAGGTTGTACTAGTTTGCAGTCCCACCAGCTGTGTAAAAGTGTTCCCTTTTCTCTACATCCATGCCAGCATCTGCAGTTTTGAGATTTTGTAATGTGGGGCATCTCGCTGGCGTTCGATGGTATCTAAGAGTGGTTTTGATTTGCATTTCTCTAATAGATAGGGATGATGAACATATTTTTATATGTTTGTAAGCCATTTGTCTGTCTTCTTTAGAGAAGGTTCTATTCACATCTCTTGCCCATTGATATATGTGATTGCTGGCTTTTTTCATGTGGATTAATTTGAGTTCTCTATAGATCCTATTTATCAAGCTCTTGCCTGATTCAAAATATGCAAATATTCTTTCCCATTGTGTAGATTGTCTATTTCTTTGGTTGTTGTCTCCTTAGCTGTACAGATGCTTTTCAGTTTAATGAAGTCCCATTTGTTTATTTTTGTTGTTGTTGCAATTGCCATGGCAGTCTTCTTCATGAAGTCTTTCCTCAGGCCAGTATCCTCCAGTGTTTTTCCTATTCTTTCTTTGAGAATTTTTATTGTTACATGCCCTAAATTTAAGTCCTTTATCCATCTTGAATCAATTTTTGTGAGGGGGGGGTAAGGTGTGGGTTAAACCAGCCTTGCATTCCTGGGATAAAACCTACTTGATCATGATATATGACTTTTTTGATGATAAGCTGAATCTATTGGTTAGGATTTTGTTAAGAATTTTTGCATCTATATTCATGAGTGAAATTGGTCTGAAATTCTCCTTTTTAGTTGGGTCTTTTCCTGGTTTTGGTATGTGGTTAATGTTTGGTTTATACATGTTTGCTTCCTGAATGTGTTGGGGGAAGATTCCTTCCTCCTCAATTTTTTGGAATAATTTCTGCAGTACAGGAATAAACTCTTCGTTGAACATTTGATTGAATTCTGGTGAGAAGCCATCTGGATCAGGGCATTTTTTTGTTGAAAGCTTTTTTCTTGCTTCTTTAATCTCATTGCTTAAAATTGGTCTGTTCAGGAGCTCTATTTCTTCCTGGCTAAGTCTAGGGAGAGGGTGTGATTCCAAATATTGATCCATTTTCTTCACATTGTCAAATTTCTGGGCATAGAGTTTCTGGTAGTATTTAGAGATGATCTCTTGTATCTCTGTGGGATCAGTTATTATTTCCCTTTTATCATTTCTGATTGAGGTTACTACAGATTTTACTTTTCTATTTCTCATTAGTCTGGCCAATGGTTTATCTATTTTATCCACTTACCCAGTGTGCCAAAACCAGTCGCACTCTGCCCCTGAGGGTTAAGGCTGTGAGGTGGCTCAGTCCCTGCCTTTAGGCTGCTTAGTCACTAGGTTACCAGCTCTCGACCGATCCTTGCTCTGCAACCCTGAGGGCGGAGCTTGCCGGGTCAGTTCTCTCACAATGGCTCTCTGTGGCCCACAGCCAAACACTATTAGTTCCATCCAGCTCTGCAGCTCAGTCTGGGGCCCTAGACAACATCCAAAGTTCTCTGCACTCCTGCTCAAGCTATCCCCAAGGCAGTTCAACTGAGTGCTAGTCCCAAAACGCCAAAACAGTTCACAAGTAAGGCCTTTCTGTTTTGCAGTCTCGCTGCTGCTGTACTTACAGCTGCTGGCGGGATTAGACGGATTGAACACACGTGACCACTTGGCAGTTTTCCACTGTTTTTGTCCTCCTCTTGGGGTCCAGAAGTCTCTTGCTGACTCCCTGTATCTTCAAAGGATGATTATAGGCAGATCCCACCAGCCAGAGATGCCTGGAGTCTTATCTCCCCAGACTCACGGTGCCCGTTGCCGGGAAGCTGTTACTCAGCCGCCATCTTGCTCCAGCAGCCATTAATAACTTTTTAATAGAGTTTTGGAAAGGACTAAATAAGATACTGAAAATAAAGTAAGAAAGTGCTCTCTGCATAATGCTTGAGACTTAGGAAATGCTGAGGTAATTTACTAGTTTTTATTTTATTTAAAAATGGCTCAGTGTTCCTGCAAATTGAAGGGAAAACTTTGCACCCCTTTCTCCAGGCCATTTAACAAACTTTATGTCATCAGGTTGTTTTTTGTTTTTCCATTAGGTTCCTGTAACAAGTGATCCCTTCTCAAAATCTCCCATCGATTCTAAAAATAAGGGTTTTTTTTTAGGTCTTGTTTTTTTCCTTGCTCAGATTCTGTATTATCCTTTTGTCAGCAGTAATGCTGCTCTCACCATACATTTTTCTTTATTCCAGAATACAGGTTGAAAATAGAGCCTGTAGGTTCTAGCAAGAACATGCTATTCTTGTGACAGACAAAAAGAAACTCAATAAAATCCTGCAATGTTCCTAAAAGCTTCTGCTCACAATTGACATATTCTCTCTTCTACTCATATTCCATTGGCCAAAGAAAATCATTTGGACAAGCAGAGTGTCATGGAGATTGGAAACAATATTTCTTCCATAGGAAAGCACCGAACATCAGATGATGAAAGCTAGAAATGTATAATAGTCCAGTAAGGAAGGAGGGAGAAAATATTTGGAACATAATGAAATCTACCACAAATACACATCTTAGTTGTGATACCTGAAAAATGTAAATAATGGTATTTTTCTCTTCACATGTGTGCCCTATTATTTCTACTTGTGTTATTTTTATTGTTCTTATCAGCTAGAAAAACATAATAGTAATTTTAAAATGATTAATTTTAATTGCCCTCATAAAAGGCTTTTTGAAAAACATTGAATCAGCATACTTTTATCCACATGCATAACCTTAAACTCCCCAAACCAACATAATGTCTTCTTAAATGGAGATTAATATTTCATTTTCAATCATTTATACCCAAATATGTAGTGGCCTGTTACCATCTTTGTATTTGCCTATGTAGGAAAACTTCCTGACTCTGATAATAGTCTCCCAATTTTTTTTGAACTACCAATTAACTATATTCAGCCCTCATGTCTCACTTGGGTATTCTGTACTTTAAAGTGTCATAGTAATTGGTTGTTGGGTGGGTATGTTACTCAGACTGGCCTAATAAGAGCAACTAGATGTGAGTGTGGCAACTCTACTGAACTGTGGGGAAAGACAATCTCTCTTTCTTACAAGGTGTATTAACTACTAAGACTCATACCTGGAGCAACTGGTGGCTCTCTGGCTAAATGATATTGTAGTTTATATAAGAGTACTCCAGATCAGAAGAATAATTGCTGATAAATAAAGAGAAAATAAAAATATTAGAAGTATTGTTCAAACACCTAGATGCTACCTTAAGTGACGTCAACCTCCAGAACTTCCCTTTGGTGCTTAAAATGGTTGGGTTTCTGACATTTGCAACCAAAATAATCTTGACTTATGTACGCAGTTCTAGCATCTTCTGGTTCAGCAAGGAGATGTGAATATATATGCTCTCATTTGTCATTTCCACTCTCCTTTTTCTCTTCCATAAAATTTTTGATCTGATGAGAAATGTATAGAATTGTTATTTTTTCACTCACTTAACCTCAAATTAATATAATTGAATTTTATTAAATAAATCTACTTTATGATAAAACTATTTCTCAGCTCCATGGTGGCAAAAAATAAAAAAGTTAGTTTAACAATGAATTATTTGCTATGTACTAGTTTCAAACTTCAAAAAAGGGAAGTGGCAATATTAAGTCAGGAAAAAGAATAGAATTTGGAATTCATAGACGTGAGTTAGAAATCTGGCTCTGCTCCTTATCAGCAGTGTGACCAGGAAGAATAAATTTATACTTTGTATATATCCTTTCTGTATTTTAAAAAGTGGATTTTAAATTTATATCTCTAATACTAGAAACCTAACAGAGCTATTGTGGGGCTCAAATGAAATAATTATTTGTGAAGAGAATTTGTAAAGATGTTTTAGAAATTACTATTGTTCTTACGACCACACCAAAGTATTGTCCCAAGATCAGCAACATTTGCTGTACACTGGGGCATGTTCAAAATGCAGATTCTCAAGTCCCAGCCCTAATGAGTAAAAGTTTTTCAGAGTAAATCTGAGGAGTCTGTGTTTAAGAATCTCTCCAGGGAAAACCTGTGGGAGTTGTAGTGTAAAAACAGTAACTGTAAAGTCATTATGTGACCAAAAAGAAGCAAGTCACCTGGACATCTGTCTATGTTGATAAGCAGGATTTAGTGAACTATAAGAAACCCATGTACTAGTAACCTTCTTATCTAGCCACGGAGATAAGATGGACACAAATTTTAAGAATTCAATACACATAACAAAAGTGACATGTAACAATGCACTATGTATTTAATTAGTAAAGAAACGATATACTATTAATATAAGGGTTGTGAAATAAAGAAGAAAGGATGACTGTGCTACAATTTTCTCAGAGGAACATATAATTGACAAATAATTTCTCCAAAATATGAACAGAATTTGAGGAAGTTAAGTGAATAAGAAGAATTCTAGATGAAAGTATTATGGTGAAAATGACATAGAAGAGCAAGGCCAAGAATAAGTTCAGAATTACTCATGTTGGGTGCTGTGGAGGAGAAAAATACACACACAAGAAAGGAGCATGGAGGAAGCTAAAACAGCTTTGGGTAACAATCAAAATTTGGACTTTAGCCGTAAGGAATGTATTATACATGAATAAGGGAAGACTGGAGTAGTGAAAGCAACAACCTTTATATACCTTAATGGTTAAAAGAATGATTCAGAAAGTTCTTCCTGGATTTGAATGTCAAACTACTACTTACCACTTGTGTAAATTTAACAGAAATTTAACCTCGGTATATCAAATATAGTCAGTGGGAATGTACTTATAAATAGTTAGTGCTCAGCTGCATAGTCCATTCTGGCTAGTGTAAGTGTAAAGAGAGTTAATGCAGAATCTTAAATGACCTTTGGAAGCAATGATTGGGCTGAAGAAAATAGTCTTTTTACTGATTTTTTAAAATGATGTGTAAAACCACACTGCAGACCTGGACCGCCATGGACACCACTGCTCCTGCCATGGCTAGGCAGCCACCACCGTGGTAAATCCCCACTACACCTCTCAGGTCCAGAATGACAAAATCTCTGCTATGGTTTACAACAGAAAAATGGTTCTCTAGCTCACTTGACTTCTTTCAGTTCTGAGTCAAGTTTCACACAAATGCACGTGAACAATGCATTGGCAATGTCTGAAAGCATGGCAGGAATTGAGTCTGGGGAGGTGGTGTTTAGCTTGCTCACTTCTGAGTCCAGGAAGGTGCACTGGGAGGAAGTTAGAATAAAGTTAAAGGAGCTGATTCACAATGTCACCCGCTAACCTCCAAGAGCTCTGTGAGGATTAGATTAGATTCTCTCTGTCAGGCCTTCACCACAATGTCAAACGACAGTATGCTCAGAAAATGGTAGCTTTTGAAAGATTTTAGGATCATGGATTTGAATAAAGGAAAAAAAAATGCAACTTTTTGTAAGACAATTTCAACAATTTATCATAGAAGAAACAGTGGCACAGAATGAAAATAAAGATTGTACCTATGAAGAAATGAATAGATGTTGTTGTTATTCCAAAGATATCAAGGACAAGATTCCATGACAAAATGTGACTGATAGTTTCAAAGTTGATTGTGTAGACTGCTAGTGATTTTCAGTAGGAGCCTTGTCCGTGTATTACTTCAAGATACCTAACACTTTCAGATAGCAAAACTGATTGTCCATAGCTCCCTGTGTTCTCTGATCCAAATGTTCTTAGGGCAGATATCTAAGAGTTTCTGGCAATTTTGCATTCTCCCTAAAGAGTAAATCTTGGTAAATATGTTTTAGATGGCTCTTATTTACAATGTCTGAGAACATAAATAGATATTTACCTAGAACCAGAAATGAAAGTAATATGCTGGTTTATTTCATAAGTTCAAAATATCTCTGTTTCAGGAGGAAGTTATTAGTGGAAGTGCATTAGGCCTGTTTTCTGCAAAGCATTTATTTCTCTGAAATATTATTACTAGTAAGACCAAAAAAAATGTATTTAATTCAAATGCTCAGTAGGATGTCCAGCTTAACTATGTTATGAACGCTTTCTTCCAGGAAGCCTGTAATAGAGTTCTTAATCCTGGGGGGCCGGTGTTGGTACAGTTTACAAACAAGGGGGAAACAATCATTCGCTGAGCACCTTGTTCGTGTACTTAGTACATGAATAATGGCCCTTTTCTCTAATCTCTAGGCAGGGCTTTTGGCTCTCAATCTTCTGCTGCCTTCTTTTAATAGCTTCTCCCCCTTCTTCTGTTCACAGACAATCAGAGCAGACTAGTGTGTCTTTTACCGATCACTGATTTCCCTCTGCTTCAAGGACTGTTTAGCACAAAGTAACTCTTAATGCATTTGGTGACCCAGACTCATCCTCTGAAGGATGCTGATTTTTCAGGCGTCAAGTGTATTGAAGACTTTTATTCAGATCATTCTACTTTCTGAACCCCTGACTATGTGGCCCAGATTACAGGAGTACTGTATCACCTCTATTAAGAATATTCACTTTAAAAGCAAAGAGAAGTGAATTCTCTATTGTTATACATAGTTGACTAGTTTTGTGAAAGATAAGAAAATATTTACATTGCATCAACAAATAATTATTCAATGTAGTTATAGAAAGACATAAAAGTATAATACAAATAAAAAATTTGACATTTATTTAGCACTTCCTACACACGTGTACCAGGTATCGTGGGAGCACTTTACGTGTATTGCTCCCATTATTCCCTTTAACAACCAAATATGATAAGGACTAAAATCTCCATTTGGAAGACAAGCAAACTGAGTTTCTAAAGGCAGTAAGGAACTTGTCCATGATGCATAGTTGCAGCTGGGATGAGCAATCCAGCTATTCCATCCAGGGGAAGTGTGTGTGTGTGTGTGTGTGTGTGTGTGCGCGCGTGCGCATGCATGTGCACGTCTGTAATATGAAATAAGATTTTAATTTCTTAATGCCAATATGAAATCGATTCACTAAGCAGTTTCTTAGGAAAAGCAAATACTAAATGTCAAACAGATGGAGTGCTAGCTTGTTTTCTTCTTCTGCTCTTTGGATGTCATAAAATTGCTGTTTCCTGATTCAAAATATCAGTTAGAAAAGTGAAAGTTAAAAAAAGTAGGAGAGAAAGAATCAAAGCATAAGGGGCAAATCTATTAAAAGGGCATATTTAGGATATTATTCCATAAAGCAATGAAAAAGGACTATTGCTTATCTACAAATTACTTTTTAAAGAACAGGGTTTTAAGGGAAAAATGTCCATTCTTTATGCAGAATGTTTGTAATGCACGTTTATGTCGTATCATCTACATGCAGCATACATTGGTATTTCTTGCATTTGCAGAATCCAGGACTCAGCTACCAGATCTTTGCTTTTCTTTCTCATGTATAATCACATGTAGTGAGAAAGCAGTAGTTTGTAGCCAATGAAATGCCTACTTCCAAACCTCCAACCTCGTGGAGGAATTCCCAGCGTGGTCAGCACTCCTCGAAGTCATATGGACACTTCAAGATGACAAGACACATGAGCTACCAGCCTGCGTCTCAGGCGTCATCCCACCAAACCCTTCTCATAAATCTTAACGGTCACTATCAGAGAAGGTATTTATGCAACTTTTCCCCGGTTTCCTGTCATTTCCAGTTTTATAATAGCTTATGGCAGGTTGGTGTGCTAAAGGCTTTGTCTGATGAAACCCCAGGCTTCTTTTTGTCTTTCTTTGGCCCAACTTACGACAGTGAAGCCAGCCTGAAGGGCCCAGCCTGGCAAGGTATGGCCCCAGTGATTTATGCACTGTCACTTTCTTGATGATTAACCTGAATAAATCACGCTGGTATTTTCAGCAGTGGTATAGCTGCCCTTTATAGTCTTATCAATTTTCAGGGCAAGAAGAAATTAGCCTGGTCCTCTCATTGATCTTGTAAGGAAAATTGTACTTCACAGCAGGGCTTCAACTGATAAACAGTGAACACTACCAATAACTTACAGTTTACTTATAATCAATAAAGTTTCTCACAATGCATTATTCCAGCCATTGGCCTAAATCACTGTGCCTATAACTGTTGTTTTCAAAACCTTTTAATCTAATTGGAAAGTCTTCCTTTGTACTAGTAATAAACACTCACTAAACTGTCTGCACCTAATTGAGCTACAGTAATTTATGGGTGCTCCCTACTGTTTTTCCCCTCTTTAATCAGACAGACCCCTTTATGTTCTTAACTAATGAATTCTAAGAATCTACTCAGTAGATCTGATCAAATGTCACCAGAGAATAAATCTTCATTAACACTGGCAGGTTCCAAACCTGGTCTCCATCTTGATTTAATTATTGTCGCACGCCTGTTCTCTTGTCAGGTTTTCTCCATTTCCTCAAGTAATGCCTTCATTACCAAACATACCTGTAAAGAACAGCCCCCTGGCAATGAAACCTTAGCTGACTTGCTGTTCTAATCAAGACCACATCACTTGGTTGTGTGCATGGAGGTGGATCTTTCAGCCCTCTCTGCAACCTTTTCTTCTGTATCTTTACTGATATGAAAACATGCTTCTATCAATTTATTCATTCTTTATACACCCTGGTAAATTAACTTATGGCACCCAAAGTGAGAAGCGGAAAATAGATGCACCAAAAAATACCATTAAAAGGAATAAAACATTCCCATGATAGTTCTTTATCCCAGTAGGAAAGTTTTCTTGGGAAATTAGGCTGATGTTGTAAACGTTTTTGTTTAATCTAAGGTCAGAGCAGACAGAGTTAGATGCTACTAAGTTTGGAGGAGAGTATCACAAGCTGACCCCAGTACCCTGCCAGGTCCATTGAAAGGACTCCATCCACTTTGTTCATATTACACTGGCAGAGAGCGCTTATTTCCCTGAACTCTTTTCAGGAACACTGATGGATGAGGCTTATTTTGAAAGTTCCTTTTTACCCCACCTCTTCATTTTGAAAACCCTACCCTTTGATATTATTTATATAGTACCAAAAAAGTATGCTACCCACAAATGACTTAGTATATTATATTAATAAAACAGATAAAGGTGCTGACACCCAGGAGCTGGATCAAAAGAGAAACCACGGTATTAGCCACAGATTTAGTTTGATTGCTAGATAACAAATATTTATGCAGCACTAATGTACGCCAAGTACTCTTATAAATAATTTGCAATTTTTAATGTTCCAAACCCCCCCCCCCAAATATTTCTGTTATCAAAAAATCTTATTTTCCATATGAGGGAACAGAGGCACAGAAAGTTTAAGTTTCTTGCTGGAGTCGCACAGCTAACGAGTGTCAGAGCTGGGTTGTGGGTCCAGGTAGACAGGCATCAAATTTAACAATTTTTCCTTCACACTATGCTTTTCATACCACTGAATATATGACTTGATTCTGAGTCCTAGTGTCTAGGACAAATATGGAACATAATAATACACCAGGGTATCTTACTATTTAATTATAAATATATGTTTTAGCACTTATCCCAGAGTATCTCACAATGATTCTTCAAAAAGGGATTCCAAGAACTTGAGGAAGTTTAACTCATTGGAAATTTGGCATGCTAAAGGCTCCAAGAAGATGTATAAAGAAGACATAAGAGTAAGGGGGGTGCAATCTAATATTTGCAGACTGACTCAATAGCAAAACGATTTTTTTTTGGGGGGGAGATTTACTAAAATCTTGGAGAACTAATGAATCACTATGAATCACCTTTCTGGAAAAGTCTTATTAAAGACTTGTTTAATGTGGATCCTTAGAGGGACATTGAATCATCTTTTCAACATTTTCATGACATAAATCCAAAAAACGAATGCCAGATTGTTTTTTTACATCACATGGCTATCATTACCTTTTTCTTTTAATTGAATGTTAAATAGCACTTAAATGTGTTAAGGATGGTCCTGAGGGAAGGCAGACTACATATCACCTTCCTGTGGTCACTACATGGAACAAAGATGGAACATAGGAGCCCCAATTTCCAAGATTGTACTTGATAAAATTTCATTCAGATTGTTTCCCAAATGAGATTTTGGAAAACACTCATTAACATAGCCATAAGTTATGTTTAAAAAAAGAGATAAAGCTATTTTATTTCAAAATATAGGAGATTTAATTTCTATAATTAAATTCTTTTTTTCCTTAACATTAGATGACTCCCCTCCTCAAAATCTTATGTCTCCTTCTTTATTTGGGGCCTACAGTTGACTTTTCTATATTCTCTGCAGTTTATCTTTGCACAAAATTGGGGAAGTTCTTATCTTTTCCTCTTCTGCTTGAATAGTCTTCAGTGGTTAAGACCATGAGCATTAAAATGGTCAGAATCTCGTTAGAAACCCACTTTCCCTTTTCTGACTCTGGGACTTTAGCCAAATTACTTTATACTGATAAACCTCTGATTCTTGGTCTCTATAATGGGCATAATGACAAAGCATTTCTCCTAGTCATTGTGATGATTAACTGACATAATGTTTGTAAAGTATTTAATATTGCAACTAGCATTACCCGAGAGGTGGTATCCATTCCTAATATTGTAGCTTTAAACTTTAGTTTGGATCAGAAATATTGGAGAGCTTATTAAAATTCAAATATAACATCCCCAGTGTTTCTGATTCATTAAATCTATAGTGAGGCTTGAGAATCTGAATTTCTAGTAATTTCTCAGGTGATGTTGCTGCTACCAGTTTGAGGACAACATTTTGAGAATTTCTGCCTTAGAATAAATGACAAGTGTTTTGTACAAGGATAAGTTGTCAGAATGATCAGGTTGTGTGAGGTAAATTTTTAAAGAGGCATTTATCAGACTTATATTATCAGAGACATTTAAGAAAAGACCTTTTGTGAGTAATTATCTCACCTAGAGACTGCTTAGCCTATGATTTATGAAGAGTCACACAAACATCTTCAACTGTTCTATACTAATATTATACTGGCCAGGGATGGTTTCCTTCTTCCAAAAAGTACTGGATTCCAGATGAATTCTAAATAGCAATGTTTTATTTCATTGCTATTTTAATCAAATTCTCTTGTTACTACATAATGGCCATCTGACATATTAGAGCCTATTTTCATTCTTCTGGGTCTCTCTTGATGATGTGGTTAGGATGGCTCTGTCCTAAAAGCTATCCAATGGGAAGTAACACTCCTGAGTCACAGAGGGGTCCTGAGTGTGCAGCCTGGACTAGAAAATATTGAAAAGTTCGTCTTCTCACCTTAGATAGAAGCAGTGACAGTAAGTGATAGAAGGAGAACAGAGACTTCCTTATACCTTCTGAGTTAATACTGACCTGGGAAAATGCAGTGATTTCCAAGATTGTCCTGACAGCTGAGAAAGCCAAGCTAATTGGAGGTAATGTCAAAAAGGTGGCAATTCCCCAAAATTCCTGCTCACCCACCATCTGCTACTGATAAAGGTCTCGCAATTAAGGAATGTTAAGAATAAGTTATAATTATCTTCCTACCCCTGCATCTTGTTCCCTTGATGCTCTTTGATAGCTGTAATTAAAGCCCACACGTGAATCATACCTTCTGCTGTATGCCAACTCCTTCTGCGTGAATATGCAATAATCATCACAAATCCAGAATCACCCTCTGGGAAGGGTCTGAAGTTTAAAACATAATCTTACACTTCATTCCTTTTCTGTGGCTACTCTTCTTATTTTACCTGAATCACTCTGAGTGTGGCATTAATTTAATTCGACTTAATTCTTCTTTGGTAAATTTAATGGTGGCAGTGGCAGTGGCTTTTTTCCGCCAAGCCAGGTGTGTTGAAATTTATGTGGTCATAGTCTAATGGTATCAACTTCTCTTTCCAAAGTCATAGAAATGAATTGTAGACTCTCAGTGTTCAATAGGGAAATTTCTCTTCCTATGCTTTGGGACTGCCAATAGAAAACAGAAAATGAAAGTAAAAAGTATTATTTTAGAAGTAATTTAGAATGGCTAAATCTCTTGTATAGGAGGAATTTTGTTCGCTCTCTACTGTTGGATAAAAATGATGACATTCAGACTCTTTGTTGCTATGGTGTTTGGTGGGGTGGGAGGTTGAGATTCACCTCACTGCACTGACCTGGAAAAGTACAAAATAATTGTTTCACTGAGGTCATCATAAATATATCTCTACAAGAGGTGCCCAGAATCCACGGAAGATTCCAAAATGTCTGAGTTTATAAAATTTATTTATACCAGCAGCTGTTCAATTTCTTCAGTAATTATTTTAGTAAAAATTGAAAAGCCAGATCCTGATAAGTTTCTACTTTATCACACAATTCAAACGCAGCAAAATACAAGCAGTTGTCTTTGTGGAGCACTTATAGGAGCAAAACCATATGCTGTTCTTATTTGGGATAATTATAAATCTTTAAATATCTAAATGTAGTCATCTTTAAAACTGGTATTACCCGGCCTGAAATTGCCTCTACCTAGATACAGCTAACGTGGTACCATGTCATTGGCCCAACCCTGTCACGCACCTCATCCCCCGCCTTCTTTCCTCGCCCCTTCCCCACACTCTATGTAAGTGGCTGCTTGACGCAATAAAGTTGAGTTCCTGCTTAAAAAAAAAAGAAAAAAGAAAAAAGAAATGAAATCAGAAAGGAAGAGCAAAGAGAGGGAAGGAGGGGGGAGAGGAGTGGGACTTTGGTGTGTACCACACCTTTTGGGTGCAAGAGGGACTTTACCTAAAAAATGCTATCAGTGTAACCTGGTTTATTGTACCCTAAATGAATCCCTAACAATAAAAAATAAAGAAATGAAAAAAAAAATAAAACTGGTATTAATTCCAAAATAAATAATTTAATGGGGATAGTTCAACACCTAGAATGTCAATGTGCAGAGAAGTTCATTAGCTTTATGCACTCATCCATACAAATAATTCCAAATGTCTTTTTTGTGCTTGCAAGAATAATCAGGGTGGGCCTATAAATTAATATTTTTTTATTTTAAAATATTACACTAGGAATTGACACCATTACATTTTATAGTTAAAACTTCAAAATCTTATAGTTTAGTTGCTCTCAAACTTGACCATGTATTACATTCTTTGGAGTTAAAACGTGTATAAGTGAGGCCTACATTTGAGATTCTTATTCACTGTGTCTTCAATAGAAACTTGGAATGTACAGTTTTAGATGTTCCACAGATAATTTGGAGGAGTACCTGTATTCATTTCTTAGTGCTGTCATAACAAATTGCCACAAACTGAGTGAGTTATACAACAAGGATTTATTCCTTCACAGTTCTAGAGGCTGGAAGTATAATTCAAAGTGCCGGAAGAGGCATTCTTTCTCTCAAATCCCTTAATTTCTTCTGAAGGAAAGGTCATTATCTTTCTGTCAAATAATTTGAAGCCACTAGTGAACTCAATCTAATTAAATGGACAATAAAGCTCAGATAAAAATAAAATACAAATTATATTAACAGACTCTCATACTAGCGACCTGATAGAAAAGGGGTATATACATTTCTAGGTGGTAAATGTTTGTTTAGCATTATAGTATTTGTTGGCTTTTATACACAATAACTGTCATGTGGTCAAAACTTCTGAGACATAAAAAAGCAAAAAACGAAAAAGAAAGAAAGAAAATAATGGCATATGGTCAAAAGAGGAAAGAGTCAACGAAACTGGATTCAGAGGTGGCCTAGATGTTGGACTTTTCAGACAAAACCATTAAAATAACTATGAGAAATACATTAAATGATCTAGAGAAAAGATTAGCAAGATAAGGAAATAGGAGAGAAATGGAAACTATGGAAAAGATCCAAATGGAGTTTGTAGGAATACAAAGTATATGATATAAAACTTGAAGAATTTATTTTATCTGGCACAAATGAAGAATGACTCAGTGAAGCTGAATTGATGGCAATAGAAGATCTGAAGACTATAAACTTACACATCAAACCCTTAACAAAATATTAGCAAATCAAATGAAACAATACACAAAAAGGATAATGCACTGTCACCAGCATTAGAAATGCTGTTTGTTGAGCACTAAAGAATTTATTAATTTAATGCACCATCTTAAGAAGTAAATATTATAAAATAAGCTCAATAGAATCAAAATGGGCATTTGATAATATTCAGCATTCATTTTAATAAGAACTTCCAGAAAATGATAAATAAAAGGAAACTTCTTCAGCCTGATTTAGGGCATCTATGAAAAACCTACAGCCAACATCACACTTGGTGGAACATTAATCACTTTCTCTCCACAGACAGCAAGTCTGATCACTAGGTTATCATAAAATGCTGTTATATATGTTGGAACCAAGGTTCTTACCAAGTAAACTGAGGCATTCTTAACTAGGGATGTCTTGTCCTCTACTTGTCCCCCACTAAGGAATTTGAAGATAAATATAACTATAGGGATGGTCTCAATATTTGGTGTCCTTGAAAGTCTCAGGAATTCATTCATTTTAGTAATTTAGAATACACTGTATGTCAGAAACTGTGTTAAAGATGCTCTTATAGTCACCCTTAAAGAACACACACATAAGTGGAGGAGATAAAATAACAAACAGAAATTTATCATAGAGGTTGATACATTCTACTACAGAAATGAGCACAGGCTACCACCAGTACAAAGAAGGGCATATCACCTACTCTGGGGAGAAATAAGGGAAATCTTCTAGGAGCAGGTGAATATTGATCCTCAGATTTGACTGGTGCCATAGTTTCTTGCTACTAATTCCCAAATCACAAGTACTAAATCCAGTGCAACTGGAGAATTTCCCAGAGACTCCATATGACCTTGGCCTTCTTTATTAGCAGTAAGCCAGAGACAGCATCATTTCCATTCATAATTTCCACTTGAGGGCGAGGAAGTATGTGTCCGTCAATGGTACAGTGAAACACACTGCTGATGGAACCTTTCTTTCATCCTGGGTGTTGGTAGGGACTACCCATGCTGATCCTTCTTAGTCTTACTGTTATTCCTAGTTTGTCTTGAACTATCTGATTTCCTTATAATTTTCTGTATCCACTATTCCCGATTCATGAACATAAAGAGGGCTATATAATAAGAAGGCTACATACTAACACCCTTATATGGTTTCACAGAAGAAAGGAGAGTGAAAAGGTTTTTTCACAGTAGAAGTTACAAGTGCCCAGAGGTAAAACAAGAGCATGGTTCTTTCAGGGAACTGTACATGGTTCACAGTACCTGGAGTTTGAATGATGAATGTGGAAGGGGCATTATATGATAAGGCATTGGAATGGGAAGTGGGGGTCAGATCATAAAAGGCCATGGGTGTCGTACTAGGGAGTTTCCACTTTTATTTCCCTAAGGCCAGTGGAGAGCTATTGAAGGGATTTAAGAAGGGAATTGTGTCACTACATGATTCACTTTCACTTTAAGAAATATTACCCCAGTGATAATGTGAAAAGTGAACTCAAGGGGGCAAGATAAGAGTCTTGGAAACCATTTAGTAAATTGTTACCATAGTGGACTGCAAAATGATGATGGCGTAATTCAAGGGGTTGGTGCTAGAGCTGAGAGAAAAGGACAGATTCAAGAAATGGAGTGGATAGCACTTAGTGGTTAATTGAACCTGAGCAATGACATAGGATAATTATGTTTTAGCCCTTCCTCCCTCATCCTTCATCAAAGGCCTTTTTTGTTACACCATATATTACCATACTGTATTTTATTCTTCACGAAAGCATGCATTTCTCAATTACCTTGTTAAAAGCCTGAAAATGTTCATCTGTTTATTATGTTATTATTGTGAAATAAAATGTACCTTTGAAAAAACTATCATAGTACTTTTTAACTCAAAACTCTGAGCATAATATTCAAATATATATAAATACAAGATGCAATTCCCATCCATATGAAATAGCTTTTTATGTTTATGTAAGGGGAAACTTGAGCTAAATGAAATCTGAAGAAAGAAATATTTCAAATTATTTTTTGTTTAAGTCTAATTTAACCAGGATACTCTCATTATATTATACTTGTTATTGAAAATCTTATTTAAAGTAAATTCATAGTTTTCTGCCTTAGTATTATAACTATACTATATAAAGCATAGTTTAATTTTTTTAATGAGTCAAAGATATTTTCCTACTTATAAATATCAATGATTAATCACCCAATCACTCTTCAGCTCACTTAATATTGATTCAGTGATGACTTGACACATTTAGCATACCAATGATAAAGATCAAGTTTCTTTAAGAAACGAATAACCTGGTATTGAAAAAAATAGCATAGTTCCAAAGGGGAATTTTTAATTTTCCTTCAGGAATACTATTGAATAGAAACAGTATACACATCAGTGGGAGGTGGGAGGCATTTTCAATTATGAGTCTAGAGGGAATTGTAATACTTAAAAGGAGGGAATTGCAATGCTTAGAAGGAAGGAGATTGTGTGGTGTAATTAAGGAACAGTAAGGAGGTGAGTATGGCTGGGAATGAGTAAGAAGAAAAGATATGGGAGATAAGGTCTGCGAAGTAATCAGATATAGTGATTTTAATATATCCCTCCCAAATTCTTTCACACTCCTCCCTTGGAGAAGAAGGTCTAGATCCCATCCCTAGAATCTAGGCCTGATGACTACTTAACCAGTATCGTGTGGTTGAAGTGATATTGACCAGTGTCCAGTTCAAGAATTAAGAAAATCGCACCTTCTACTTATTTTCAGCCATGAGGAGTACAGTCCACATGGAAAGGCTACCTTTAGGCATGGCCAAAAGCCCACTGGAAGCAAGTGTTTGCTGCCAAACTTGTAATTGAGAAAGGCTGTCAGATGATTCCAGCTCTGCACAGCCACCATCAGACTTAAAATGCACGAGAGAACCCAAGAGAGAACCACTAAGCTGAACCAAATCAAGCCCAGAACCATGAGCTATAATAATAAAATGACTGCTGTTGGTTTTTATTCATTAACTTTTAGGGTGATTTGTTACACAGCAAAAGGTAAATGACCAGAACAGAAGGTTCTATGTCCAGCAAAGATGCTTAGGCCACTTTAAGGCTTTGACCATGAGTGAAAGGAAACACCAAATTTGAGTTGAAAGTTACTTTGATTTGACTTAGATTTTCAAAAGGTCACTGTAAGTGCTGATTTGATAAAACATGGTTGAGGATAATGGTGGAAGGAAAGGAAATTAGACCACTGATGTAACTGAGGTGTGAGTTCACAATGTTTTGGAGTGAGGTGGCAACGACTGCTCACAATCAGGACAAATTTTAAAGAAGATGTATAGGGATGTCCTGGAAACACTGCCTGCATGGGGAGAGTCCATTTGCACACTGTCCCAGGAGTGAGCCTCCTTATAAACTTTCCTCTTAGCACAATCAGGGTATGTATATAGTTCCTGGCTTGTATAGGTCTGTTTATTAACACATTTAAAGGAAACCTTTTTGTTCTTATACATTCTGTTTTATTCTGTTAAATACATTTCATTGGTCACTGGTGGCCACTTCTATAGCTTTCTCGAAACTACCAAAATAACTACTCCTTCTTCCCTCTTTGTTTAGAGTAAGATAAATGAAACTTAGAAAAGCAGTGGACTAGATGCTACCTGAAGCCTGACTAAATATTTTCACCTAATATCTCTCACCCAGGGAAAAGGTTTAATTAGTGGCTATTCTTCTCACGGGGCACTTTATTGCAGCAGATCACTTTGTTCAATAAAAAGAAATACATTAAAACCTCTGTAAGGTTGGCTATGTGAAGGACCGTAACAAGCAGGGCAACATATGGAAGTAGTCAAAATAAAGAACTTCCATTGTGGAACTTCCATGTGGTGCATGTCTAGTCTATGAAAATCAGGTCAGCTTCAGAAGATGGTCATCGTAGGGAGATGGTCAACTTTGGAGGTTCTATTGAATATAATTAAGGCCTGTGATATGTAGTGCACATTTGGTAGGAGATTCTGCTTTTGTTACACTCTTGTAAAAACAATGTGCCAATACGTTCTGTCTATGCATTGTCCAAAAAGTGAAGAAAAGAATACGTATTTAGAAGGGCCCAGAAGGTAAAAAATGATAATAGAAAGAATACAAAAGTAATACAAGATAGCAGAGAGGGAAGATTCTGCAGCTTTGGGTATGAGTGTATCTAGGGAGGAAAAGCTAATATTTTGTTTTGGGGAGCTAGTTGTTTTGAAAGACTTAATGTCACTGTGACTTCTGATGTGGGCAAAAAGATAAAAGTTGTTAAGCAAACATGGTATGGGAACAGAGTTGATCAAGACCCAAGGAAACTTCTAAGAAGCAACTAATACCCCCCAGAAGTTGTGGGGACTAGGTTGTGGCCGTCAGGGCCCCCACTATCTGGGAAATACTCAGGGAGCAACCCCTGACCACTTTTCCCTTATCAATATTATTTTCACCTGTCAGAAGTCATATAGCCCATGCGTACTTTGTTATTGAGAAGCACAGTTTTTCCTCTTTAAGGTTCATCTCTACCCCATGTGTTAAGATTTATGCAATCTTGTTAAGATACTGTATAAATAAAGCTGTTTCCATGGTTCATGGGCTAGTTGCAGTCATTAGTTTGGTCAGTCCTCCCGACACCATTCCCTATCTCGTCTCCTGTCTTTCTTTGCCTCTCTTCATTTTTCTTGGCTTTGTATTTCTCGATTTCCCTCCACTTCCGCTCTGGTCAACTCTCCCTACTCATGCCTGGTTGTGAGAGGTCCAGCTCTCGTGCCCGTACGCGACAAGAAGTTATGTATGAAATCCAGCACTACACTCTCCATGACACCTGTGGTCACTAGGTCGGGTCACTAGTTTGCTGTCCAAACCATTAAAATAAACTTTTCCTTTCTTCCTAAAACTTTACTTGTTCTTGTTCTTTTCAATTATTTTGGTGACTACCTCGAGTAGTCATTGCACCACCTTGATATTGACAGTGAAATAGTAAATAAGACATCTAAGTAATATAATCTTTGATTATTATTAGTGCTCTTAAGATTTTTTTAAGTTTTTTTTTATTGTTAAATCATAGCTGTGTACATTAGTGCAATCGCCTGTACCCATTCTAAGATGCACCAGCTCTTAAGATATTAAACAGGGAGAAGAGTGATGATTAATCAAAGTCACTCTCAGGCCAGTCACCATGGCTCACCCCTATACTCCTAGCACTTTGGGAGGCCACAGAAGAAGGATCACTTGAGGCCAGGAGTTTGAGACTAGCTTGGGTAATATAAAGAGACCCCATTTCTACAAAAACAAAAAACAAATAAATAATTTTTAAAAATTAAGAATAGTCACTCTAAGGAAATGAGCAGACTATGTTGATAAAAATCAAGATAATAAATGTATCTATTTGAAGATTTTTGATGAAGATTAAATGAGATAATGTGTGCAAAGTGAGTATCACTGTATTGTGGCTGGCATTGAATATTTTAGCTATTTTATGTATTGTTTTTATCATAAATTTTCATAACATTCTGACAAGATAGGCAGAGAAGATACTGATTCCATTTTATAGATGAGGAAACCATAACTCAGACTAGTCCAAAGACTTCTCATGCTTCTTCATAAAGAATGGCTAAAGAGAGAAAGAATTCCCAGTGGCCACAAACTAGTAAATAGTAGATATACATGTGAAGAGAGAGATTTATCTTAAATAAATGCTGCATGCAATTGTGCGACTAGGAAGTCTGAAATGCATAAGGCAGACTGATGGAAAGTACATCAGGAGTTGCTGTTGCACTCTTGAGTGCAAAGGCAGTCTGCAGGAAGGAATGCCTTCTTTTCTAGGGGACCTTAGTTGTGCACACTTAATGTTACGTGACCGGAGACACGAACGAACAGCAGCTTTGCCGTGGGTGTAAACTCGCTTCTGTAATTATTATGTCAAGAAACAGACTATACACTGTGGGATGGCTTATAGCAAAAATCTTTACTCCAGGTTTTGAGTTTATACTTTATATAAGTATACTTATATAAGTACACACTTATATACAGTACAGTACAGTACTTATACTTATATAAGTACACACTTAATCTATTATCTGTTAGTCTCATCATTATCTTCTTTTACCTATTTAAAATTTAACTTGAAAGGAAATATTTAGTTATCATATCAATACAATCACCTTTGTAGTAAACCTCTTCTTCTAAACAGTGACTAATTTCTGAGCAGGTATCTGAAGGAAGATCACAAAGAAGAAAGTAGCCACAGGGGAATAGAGTAAATAGAATATCTTCAAGGGGTTCACTCAGTTTACTCAGTATGAAGTAATGACTGTGTCTTTCCTTCAGGGCAGAGTACCTATAGACCTCTGACAATATGTTGTTAACATATGTCAACCCTCTGGCCCGTATCCCTGAGGAAGGGTGGCATGCCCTTTGATCTCAGGCCTCACAGGTGTATACAGCTTCAGAGAAAAGGCCTAAGGAATTTACAACTCAAAAAAAGCCTAACTCTGCATGTAACCCAGGGGGGTCAAAAGTCCCTTAAGCCTCTGGAAGAAAAGTAAGTAATTTTAAATTCACACTGAATGGACTTTGTGTGCTTGATGTAAGATATGTTTATTTCTAAATATTATCCTACATTTAAGTACTTTGCATTTAGACCTACTGTGGTCTGGATGTTGGTGGCCCTTTTCAGGTTCATATGCTGGCTCATATGTTCCCACTGTGATAGCATTAGAAAATGGAACCTTTGGGGAGTGATGAATAATGAGAGTTCCACTTCATTAGTGTCCCTTTTTCTATTCTGTATTTCTTTTTCAAAGATTTTAAATAATTTTTTAAAAGTTCACATTAATGTGAGGGTAAAAACAACTAGGTTGTGATATTTGCATGTTAGAGTTCCTCTTCTAGTTGTGTCCTGCACCCAAGACGTGTCCATAAACCCCCACATTGTGCCCATTAAGTGGGAGCACCCCAACGCTCCCCTCCCCTCTCCCTCAATCCTTTGACTCCCCTCCCCCCAACTTGAATTGAATTGAGTTTTTTTCCTATGTGTGCATGTATTAGATTGTCTACTGGCTTCATATTAGTATTGAGTACATTGGATACATGCTTTTTCATTCTTGTGATATTTTACTAAGAAGAATTTGTTTCAACTCCACCCAGGTTAATACAAAAGATGTAAAGTCTCCATCTATTAATGGCTGAATAGTATTTCATGGTATATATATATCATGGTTTGTTAATCCATTCCTGGATTGGATGGGCATTTAGATTGTTTCCACTTCTTGGAGATCATAAATTTAATAATAAACAATCTAGTGCAAATGTCCTTATGATAAAATGATTTTTTTCCCTTCTGGGTAGATGCCTAGTAATGGGATTATAGGATCAAATGGAAGGTCTAATTTTAATTATTTGAGGATTCTTCATACTTCTTTCCAAAGAGGCTATAGAGGCAAAGAGTTTGCAGTCCCACCAACAGTGTAAAAGTGTTTCCTTCTCTCTATATCACACCAGCATCTGCAGCATTAGGACTTTGTGATGTGTCTATTCTCATTGGGGTTAGGTGACATCTCAGGGTGGTTTTGATTTTCATTTCTCTGATGAGTGTGAACAATGTGCATTTTTTCATGTTTTTTAGCCATTAAAATCTACAGAGAACTCAAATTAATTAACAAAAATAGAGCAAACAATCCCATCTATCACAGGGCAAGAGACATGAACAGAACCTTCTTTAAGTGATATTCTAATCTTTAAAAAATTCATTTAACTTAGACAATGCATGCACATAGTACAAACTTTTTAAGATACAAAAGAGTAAGCAGTAAAAGATAAGTTTCCTTCCTATCTTTCTCCCTAGATCCTTATTTCCCATCTCTGAAGGCAATCACTATTCTCAGATTTTTATGTATCCTTCCTTGATATTCTTTATAGAGTCAAGCAGTAATATTTTCATCAATGCCAAAATAGTGTTTACATTTTTGAATTCCATAACTATACACACATGTGTGTAGATACATATATGTATATGTATATTTGTACACATGTACAAAGAGATACATATACAGTCATGCATCACACAACGTTTTTGTCAACAATGGAAACAACAGTGGTCCCATAAGATTATAATGGAGCTGAAAATTTCCTATCACCTAGTAACATCATAGCCGTTATAGTCTTAGCAGAATGCATTACTCATGTGTTGGTGGTGATGCTGATGTAAATAAATTACTGCTCTGCCAGTTATGTAAAAGTCTAGCAATACAATTACATACAGTACCTAATACCTGATAATGGCAATAAATAACTATGTTACTGCTTTATGGAGTTACTATAGTACAGTTTTTATTGTTACTTTAGTGTGTACTCCCTCTTCTTATATATAAAAAAAAAATTAACAGTAGAACAACCTCAGGTGATCTAGTATGTTTTATAACAATCTGGATGGAATTCTACTATTTAAAGCATCCCAAGAATAGAAAAGCAAATGCCACATTTACTCAATAATAAATTGGAACTGGTCGATCAACACAGTATGTGCACATATGGAAGTAAAACTCAAAGGAAATTAAGTAGGTGGGAGTGGGGAAAGGGGTAGGATAAACTCACACCTGAATGGTACAACGCACATATTCCGGGTGTAAGGGCATACTTGTAATTTTGACTTAGTGTATAAAAGCAAAATATATTACAAAAATATGTGTACTTCTGTAATATTCTGAAATTAAAAAAAAAAAAATCAGTGCCCTTTTAAAAGAAATTCCAGAAAGATAGCTAGCTCTTCCATCACATAAGAGCACAGCTACTAGGCACCAAAGAATGAAAAAGGGCCCTCACCAGACATGAATCTACTGATATCTTGGTCTTGGATTATCTAGCCTCCGGGTCCATAAGATATAATTTTTTTTTTCTTTATAAGCTATTCAGTCCAAGGTATTTTGTTATAGAAACCCATAGGGAATAGACACGCCTTCGATTGAATGAGGCCCAACAACATTTGGAAAGGTAATCTGGTTTTCTTGGTCTGTGAATTTTAATGATAACCATATCTAAAAGGTCCTTAACAGAAACTTCTAGGAAGGTATTTAATCAAATAACTCGTAACCCTAGCCTAGCCAAGTAGACACATCAAATTACCACTCTACCTACTTACCTACCTACCTATCTAGCAGAAGTAATTACCACCTTTTGCAAGGGGATTTACATTAAGCTATTGAATAAAAGGAAGTGTTCTCTTAGTTTTGTCTATGGGCTTCAGAGGCACAGACAGACCAAAATTCCTGGGAAGCATGCTTCCACAGATGCTTTTTGATAGAATATGCTTTGTGCTCTAGCTGCTGTTATGAATCATATTTCATTTTAGTTGTGTGCCTCACAGTGGATGTGCGCCATTGTTTCAGGTATCTGGTGTAACTATTTAGTGTTTCTTCAGCTCAACTGAACACGCCAAGTGCTTTCACAAAATGATTTCTCACAAACTTGTACCAACATTATAATACCAAAAGACCCAAAGAGGAGAAAACTAGACTTCCTTTTGTGTGTATGGGAGTAATGTTTTGGTTATTGGTCATTTATTAATAATATAAAATAATTATCTTACAAGTTTGGTAAAGAAGTTGACTGTTAAAGTATCATCCCACTTATTGATTATATGATGACTAGAAATTCATTGTAAGGGATAATATGCAATACATATAATGCTTTGTTCACATATAAATATTATTTGTAGTTGTGATAATAAACACAAACTGAATCATTAATAATAGACAAGTGACTAAACAGAGTATGTTTTATAGTTCTTCAAATGTTTTATGAGACTTTTAAAGGGCTACTTGTAAACTTTTTTGGTTAAAGTAGAACCCTCTCTATGTACGTCTCTATTTGTAACATTCCAATTATGTAATGTAAAAAGTGCAAAGAATAGAATTTTCACACAAAACAATAGTAGCTATTACAGGCAGTAGTTATTACCTTTTGATAGCAGTAGTATGAATTATTTTATCTTGTTTCTTTTTATTGTCTTCATTAAAAATAAGCGGTGCCTGTGGCTCAAAGGGGTAGGGTGCCGGCCCCATATGCCGGAGATGGCAGGTTCACACCCAGCCCTAGCCAAAAACTGCAAAAAAACAAAACAAAACAAAACAAGACCCTGTCTCTGCTAAAAATACAAAAATTAGCCAAGCATTGTGGCAGGTGCCTATAGTCCCAGCAGCTACTTAGGAGGCTGAGGGGATCAGTTGAGTCCAAAAGTTTGAAGTTGCCATGAACTATGATGTTACTGCACTCTACCCAGGATGACAAAGTGAGACTGTATCTCAAAATTAAAATAATAATAATGATAATAACTTTTATGCCACATATGCACACTTTATAATAAGTAAACAAAATTAGCCTACAAATAAAAATAAAAACCAAGGAAATAAATTTCTATATCTTAATTCCATGTAGTAATTTTAAGTGGTATATTTTGTGGCATATAATTTTCCCTTTTTGATGTCTTATGTAATAATAAAATAAGAAAAACATGTCAATATGATATTAACTATCAAATTCTTATAATTCAACTTGTGAGAGGAATTCTACAAAAAATAAAACCATTTCTCAAGTTTCAATCTGTACTTTTAGATCCTCACATCATACATGTGATGCCTCTGAAAACTGATGAGTAATTTGCATGACCATCCTCACATTATTTACCTGGCTGGAATGTTCTTGCACCTTGGTTTTCATTGACTTTGGTCTATGTTCAATTTCCTGTACAAGCCTTGACCCCTCCAAAAATTTCTCTCAGATTGCTCCAGCCTAGAGTAACGTCCTTTCTCATACTGCGTATTCAGCACTCCACATGTTCACACTAATGGTGAGGCTTTATCCTCCTCTTGAGCCTTGATTGTATCTCAATTCTTTTCCATTAACTGTTCTTTATTTCCATCAATCTGCCATTTTTACAGAGAGCTAACTAGAGACATATATGGAGATAATTTTTATTTTAGTTGCATATGTTTATAAGTAGGTTCTCATGACTTTATAAAAAGTCTCATGAAGTCCTTTTCTGTAGAGTTTAGAGGGTTCAGGCCACTCCATGAGTCTTTTCCGCAACTTCTCCTAATCATCTCCGCCAAACTGGACTGTGCTATCTCCATTTCCTCCTTTTTCAAAGTTATATGGGTCGAGCTTCAAGCCTTTGGGATGTGACAGTATGACTGAAGGTTACCCATAATCTTGTTATTGTCAAATCCAGTTATCAATTTTCAACATGTTTCTTATATGATCTTTATGTGCTAATTGATATGGTCAGCTGCCACTTTGTGAAAAGCTCTTCCTTTGGCTACCACTCACTTTTCATTATTTCTCTTCTACTTTTTAGATTGTTTTTGTAAGTTTTCTATGCTGGATTCTCATTTCCTTCTCATTTGAAGTTAGTGTTTTTCTAGGATAATGATTTTGTTTTTAAATTTTCTTCTTTGTCTTCAATTTAACTCATCTACCTTCTTTGGGTGATTTCATATACTCCTAGGGCTTCATCTAGAATTAATGTGATATTGCTTCTCAACTATACAAATTAAGGTGCAATTTTTCTTCTGAATTCTATGCTTATATCTCTATCTACTCTATGAAGATGTACACTTGAATTTTCCACAGACACCTAAAATATCACACTAAAACTAGACTAATTAAAGACCATTTTTTTTTACCCTTGCTTTGGTCCATTTAGGTTGCTGTAACACACTATTAAAAATTGTGAAGTGTTTGAAAAACAGAATATTATTTTGCATGTTTCTAGAGGCTGGAAAGTCCGAGATCAAGGTGCTGGCAGAGTCACTGTCTGGTAAAGGCCCATTTCCAGATGTGTAGATGGAGCCTTGTTTCTGTGTCCTCACATGGTAGAACAAAGAGAGCTTTCTTGGGCCTCTTTGATGATGGCATTGATGCCACTCATGAGGGTTTTGCTCTCATCGCCTAATCACTTCCCAAACGTCCCAAATGGAAGGCTAAGATTTCAACGTATGAATGTGGGGGAGATCACAAACATTCAATCTATAGAACCCTCCAACAGTAACTTGGTCTTTTAAAATACATTTTTATGGTTGGTTGCATTACTAGACACCAAATCTGTAAGTAAGAATTCTTGTATTATCTTCAATGTCTTTCACTTCCTTCATTTCCCTTCACCTGCTCCCATAAAATCAATTATATACTCATTATTATTTAGCAAGATTATTGTAATAACTTTCTAACTTCTTTTCCTGCCTCTTTTCTGCTCCCATCTAATTCTCTTTCATGTTGGTGAATCTTTTTCTATTATTGACAATTATTACTATCTCTGCTAACCCTTTATTTGGCTTTCTTGATTTAACCTCTTCACACTTCCTTAAAGATATTGGGTTCAACTCTTGATTTATGGTTAGGTACTGCCCTGCTATTATCTATATTTGTTTTAATTTATCTTTTAATCTATACTTCTACCTCTTCAAACATACTATACTTTGTTCTGTCTACCCAAAATGCACATCCTGCAATGATATACCTATAAAATTGCTGTGTATTTAACTTCTCAGAAATAACCTTATGCAAAATCATTCCTGAAACACTGACCTGGAAAGAAGTGGTGACACTCAGGTATGACAGTATGACTGAAGGTTACCTGTAATCTTGTAATTCTCAAATCCAGTTGTCAATTTTCAACATGTTTCTTATGTGATCTCTGTGTGGTCTTCTGTACTTGTTCATCTTTTAAATCATCTGTTAAAACTACATTTGTCATTATTGTGAAAATGTGAAAATGCACAATATAATTATTGTAAAAACAACTATTAGATTCCTAAAGATAGACTGATTCTCATTTTTCTTTTGAATACCCTATATAATTTAGTACAAGGTTGAAATACAAGTACTGCTCAATGAATATTTAATGTATGACTTTCACAACTCAGAAGTCCCTTTAGTGGATCACACAAGTCTGCTTCATTTACTCAGTTCACTCGTCTATAATTCAGCAAGTACCTACAGCAGCAAATAAAGGCGTTTCACTGTGGCTTTATGGCTTTATGGCTTTATGGCTTGAGAGGGCCCTCCTATTTTCATGGTACTTGTCTTAAAGGGAGTGAACCTGGAAGGCTTTTTTACAAAAGGAAAACAAACATGTATTGCATCTTATGGGAATTTTGGGACTAGAGATTCTTCTTTCCAAATGTGTGGTTAGCCTCAGGCAAAATGAAGTTCTTGATTTGCTTTGGGGGCACTCCCACTGTGCTCTTACAGAATTTTGCCTCTTCTTTTTACAATTTCCTTCTCCACTTACATCTCTAGAGAGCATGAAACCCACCAGGGCTCCGCACAAAAATACAACTTGGAAAACTGTCTCAGGTTACTATTCTTTCTTGAAACTTTTATTCCTTCATATTGTGGTTATAGGTTGCTTTTGCAATCTAACACAATAAATGGCTTTAGGTATGGGTGGTCAAAATCACTTTGATATCTTATCAACCACAACACAATTTCAGTTGCTAATGGTGTTAGAGGGTGGTAGTGCTAGGGCAATTATGGCATGTAAGTGTTTGAATAGGTATTAGGATTTGGTAAAACTTGAGGTTAAGGTCATAATTCTCCATAAGACTGCTGGCACTTTGGATATTAGCTATAAGTTTGGAGTTCCTAGAGCCACCTTCAATTCTGATTGGTGAAAAATATAAGAATGTGTCATTGTGTGAGCAGATACTAAAGGCATACAGTAAAAACTTCATAAAATTTTATAACTACAGAGACTTTCAAATAAGTCTCTATATAAGGAAGAAAAGAAAGTAATGTCATATGCTTTTCTGGGTTCAATTTTTGTTATTATGTGTGGTCAAGATTGTATACCCTACTCTAGGCTGATCAGATTAATTCTAAGCCAAGATTAAAAAATTATAGAACCAAAATCCTTTGGGATAAGATTTTCCCCAATTTAAACATATGTGTGGCTCTAAATGGCTATCTATTGTTAAATTATAACTGATTTACCTAAAAAATAATGTGGTAGGCCAAATGATGGCCCTCCAAAAATGCCCACTCCCTGACGCCTAGAATCTCTGAATATATTATAATGACATGGCAAAAGGAATTTTGCAGAAATGAATAAAGTTATACTGCTTAAAATGGGAGATTATCCTAGATGATCCAAGTATGCTCAATATAATCACATGAGTCCTTAAAGAAAGGAGAAATCTCACTGGCAGCAGTCTGAGAGGTGTGGCAGAAAGGGAAAATAGGAATAGATGTATCAGAGACATATGAAATGGGAGAAAGCTTTGAGCCACTATTGTTCTCTTTGAAGACGGAGGAGGTGGCAACAAGCCAAGGATTGTAGGCAACATCAAAAGGCTGAGAATGACACTCATCTGACAGCTTGTGAGTCAATGGAAGGGAGCTTCAGTAAACCAACCACATGGAACTGAATTGTGTCTGTGGATTGGACTCCAAATGATCTCACATAGATTCTCCCCTAGAGCCTCTAGAAAAAAACAACCCTGATGGCATCTTTGTCTTTGTGGGACCCAGAGCAAAGAAGCCAGCGAAGCCTAGTGGATTTTTTACTTATAGAATTTTGAGATAAAAATATGTTGTTTGAAGGTGCTAAATTTGTGGTAATTTTTTTATGGCAGTGATAGAAGCTATAAAAATTATAAATCAGGAAACAGTGCAATGCTTGCCAATACATCTTGCTAAACTTCTCCTAAACATTATTCACAATTCAACAGCAACCAAAAGAATATCAGTACTAAACACTTCCACCTTTCTTTCAGATGGTTCTCTGACATTTAATAGTTCCTGAAATTAAGCAACATGACTCCAAAATCTCTCAAGTTCAGTGCTTTATCCCTAGGCATTTCTTGACTTTTTATAAAGGACACCCAAGGAAATCAAGAGACAACAAGAAAAATAAAAGAGTATTGGTTTTTTTCCTGTTGAATTAGCAAAATCTCAATTCAAATATTGCATATTTGATGTTGAATAATAATTACACAGGAGATAATTTCTTACTTGCAGAATAAAATGCTTTACCTTGAGAAAAGGGAAAACTCAGGTACTGTACATGATGGCACTCTGAGCACTGTTCATTTTGGGATTTCCCTCAACCTCCAAGGTCAAGATGACTGAGGTAATCTCAGAGGTTGAGAGTAGTATTTCAAGAATGGAGAATGAATACAGATCTGCTTCAGGTGGAAGTCCGTTGAAGTTAGAGGTATCTTCTTTCCTTTCTGAAATATTCCTGCCAATCCTGTTTCTCATCAAGACTATTAGTTTTATATTTCTTCATAACAAATTACCATGCCCTCAGGGGTAAAGCAACACACATTTATTACCTCATAGACTCCACAGGTTAGGGGTCTCCAGTGGCAGTGCATCTGGTTTCTCTCCTCATTGTTCCCCAGGGCTGCAATCAGGGTGCTGCTGTCTGCATTTTCTTCTGGAGGTTCACCTAGGAAAGTATTGGCTCTCAGGCTCACTCAGGTTGTTGCAGGATTCATTTCCTTGTAGCTATGAGAGGCTCTGACTTTTGTTATGTCCTTCAGCTTTCAGTGGAGGTTGCTTTCGGGTCCTACAGGCCACTAGCAGTTCCTTGCCCTTGCAGGCTTTTTCAACATAACTACTGGCTTCATCAGTCTAGCAAGGAGAAGCTCCAAAGCAGCAGAGCAAGTGACAAGCAAGGTTTATTAATCTGATGTGATCATGCACGGGACTAGCATCCTATCCCCTTTCATCCTATTAATTAGAATAAAGTCACAGGCCCTACTCACAATCAAGGGGAGGGGATATATGCAAGGGTGTTAATATCTGCGGGCAGAACTTTCACAGTGATGCTAGGGTCATCTCAGGGTCTGTCTTTAAGACAAATGTCCTTATTTTATGTCAATGTTCTATGTTTAGAGAGTAAAAAGATAATCAGACTTGGGTTGCTTTTTAAAAAAATTTCTATACTCACTTACAGGCAAATATAATAAACATTGGTTAAGAGCCCTGACATGGGAGTATTTGAGTAGACCCAAAATCAAATGTCAGTTTTAATGTGTGATTTTGGGCTGGTTGTTTAAATGCTCTAAACTTAGATAACATTTTATGCAAAATGCTGATAAAATTACCTATTTATTACTTTTTCTCTGAGAATCAAATGATAGAATGTGTGTTAATATTTAGTAAAGGAAGATAATATCAATTCAGAAAATTATTTATTTTATTAATTTTTGTTTTTCTATTAGGCCATGGGTGGCGAACAAGTTCGAAACAAAGAGCCAAAATTTTAAACTGTGAGAGTCAGAGAGCCACACCACGCAGTGACCTGCCAAAACAGACAAACACTCACACAAAAGCATATAATTTTAACAATAATATATTAAACACATAATATAACATGCTCAGTCAGG
>CAUYPK010019402.1:0-23021 GCA_963574355.1 Loris lydekkerianus
CATGAAGGCTATAACCCAAGTATACCACAAGACTATGAGGAAAGGACCAAGGAAGGGGAAGGGAGGGGGGAGGTTTGGGTGGAGGGAGGGTAATGGGTTGGGCCACATCTATGGTGCATATTTTTATCTATAATAAAAAAAAAAAAAGAACTTACAGGTGCCTTTAAACGAGAAAGTGTGTGCGTGAGTGTGGTGAGCAGGCATGCAGTTTTGAGCGAAGAAATTTATATCATTAAACACTGGGAAACCATTTCTGAGTAATGTCTTAGCTACAAGACTTCAGACTATACTATAAATCTATAGTTATCAAAATAGCATGATACTGGCACAAAAATAGAGAGGCAGATGTATGGAACAGAATTAAGAACCAAGAGATGAATGAAACCAGACACTTATCATCATTTTATCTTTGATAAGCCTATCAAAAACATAAATTGGGGGAATGACTCCCTATTTAACAAATGGTGCTGGGTAAATTGGCTGGCATCTTGTAGAAGACTGAAACTGGACCCACGCCTTTCACCTCTAACAAAAATTGACTCTCACTGGATAAAAGACTTAAACTTAAGACATGAAACTATAAAGATTCTTGGAGAGCGTGCAGGAGAAACACTTGAAGAAATTGGCCTGGGAGAATATTTTATGAGGAGGATTCTCTGGGCAGTTGAAGCAATAAAAATACATTACTGGGGTCTGATCAAACTAAAAAGCTTCTGCACTGCCAAGAACACAGTAAAGCAAGCAGACAGCCCTCAGAATAGGAGAGGATATTTGCAGGTTATGTTTCTGACAAAGGTCTAATAACCAGAATCCACAGAGAACTCAAACTTATTAATAAGAAAAGAACAAGTGATCCCATTTCATTGTGGGCAAGAGACTTGAACAGAAGCTTCTCTTAAGAAGACAGGCGCATGGTCTACAGGCACATGAAAAAATGCTCATCATCTTTAATCATCAGAGAAATGCAAATCGAAACCACTTGAGGTACCATCTAACTTTAGTAAGAGTAGCCCACATCACAAAATCCCAAAACTACAGATGTTGGCATGGATGTGAAGAAAAGGGAGCACTTCTGCACTGCTGGTGGGAATGCAAGCTAATACATTCGTTTTGGAAAGAAGTTTGGAGAATAATCAGGGATCTAAAAATAGACCTGCTGTTTGATCCTGTAATTCCTCTACTAGGAGTATATTCAAAAGACCAAAAATAATTTTGCAACAAATATATTTGCACCAGAATATTCATTGCAGCTCAATTCATAATTGCCAAGTCATGGAAGAAGCCCAAGTGCCCATTGATCCAGGAATGGATTAATAAATTGTGGTATAAGTATATCATGGAATACTATGCAGCCTTTAAAAAGATGGAGACTTTACCTCTTTTTATGTTTACATAGATGGAGCTGGAACATATTCTCCTAAGTAAAGTATCTCAAAAATGGAAGAAAAAGTATCCAATGTACTCAGTATTTTTATGAAACCAATTTATATTTACTCACACTTGCTTATGAAAGATAGATCACAACTATACCCCAGGATGAAGGAGAGAAATGGAGGAGGAAGGGAGGGGAGGGGGGAGGTTTGATAGAGGGAGGGTAAACAGTAGGACCACACCTACGGAGCATATGACAAGGGTACAAGTCAAATCTGTCAAGTATAGAACATAAATGTCTTAACACAATAATCGAGTTAAATGAGGCAAAAGATATATTAATTACTTTGATGTAAGCACTCCAAATTGTATAAAAACCCCACATTTTACCCCACATATACATAAATGTATTCATGATCTATGTGTGTATGACTTAATAAAAGGAAGAAAAGATCAGGAAACTAGAGACCCAGTCTAGGTGACTGGGGGCAAGATAATAACTTGCTGAAAATAGCTCACAGCACCCACCCCTCACCCTTTACTGGGGAAGGATAGGACAATGGTATGAATTTGGAGGGAGGACCACATGGTTTCACGGGTATAGGAGTGTAAGGGCCTGTGAGATGGGCAGTAAGGTGGGCGTATTTATCTATTTCTTTATTTTTGTCACCCTTGGTAGAGTGCTGTGGCGTCTTTGCTCACAGCAACTTCCAACTCTTGTGCTCAAGCGATTCTCTTGCCTCAGCCTCTCGAGTGGCTGGGACTACAGTTGCCCACTGCAATGACCGGCTATTTTTAGAGATGGGGGTCTTGCTCTTGCTCAGGCTGGTCTCGAACCTGTGAGCACAGAGCATCCACTCACCTTCACCTCCCAGAGTGCTGGGATTACAGGCGTGAGCCACCAGGCCCGGCCAGGTGGGCACATTTATTAAACACTGGTTGTGCACCTACCACCTGTTACATACCATGCTAGGGTACATTCTGATTCAGAGTCAGATGAACATGATGAACACAGAACATGATGATTCTGGACATTCTCTGTGTTCTGATTCTGGACATTCTCCGTGTTCTGATTCTGGAACGCAATCTAGCTAAAGAAACAGACAGAAACACTGCATCTAAATGCAATTGAGCAAATGTAAGTGATGGCAGGCCTGTGTCCACACCTGACAGACCGGAGGCTGGACTTGGTATTCTTGTAAAACACTTTTGTTGGAAGCTGTACCTCCAGGCAGGGGCATCTTTTCACTTTTGAATATTTGTATTATGCAGGATGAGCTAGCTCCACCTCAGGACCTTTGCACCTGCTGGTCCTGCCACCTGGAATGCTTTTCCTCACTATGTGGGCACCCCTGCCTCTTTTTCATCATGTAATGTCACCTGGAATGCTCTTCCTCACTATGTGGGCACCCCTGCCTCTTTTTCATCGTGTAATGTCATCTCCTCTGGGAGGCCACTCTGGCCCCAGCAGTGCTCCTGCCTTGCCTCCCTGTTGTGCCAACCTCTCTCCTTCCCACTGGTCAACATAACCTGCAATCGTTCTATGTGGTGATTTGTCTCCTGTGTACTATTTCTTTCCCTCCAGAGAATGTAAGTGACTATTCTCTGCTGTGTCTACAGATGTCCTCTGAGACAAGGCTGGTGCAGGTCGTGTAGCACAGGGCAGACGCAGAGCCCAGCTCCCTGAGGTCCTGCAGATGCATCCAGAGCTCAGCAAACACAACTTCCCTCTCCCCTTCCTCGCTTGGGCTTGGGGGAGGAAGAGGACAGAAATTCTGTCTTCCTGCATTAACCGGGCAGCCTGAACAAACATATTCTCACGAACATAAGACGGCATGGAGGGGCTGTGATGTGTCAGCCGGCCCCGAGCTGTCCCAACGTCTGCTGTGAGTTCACCTCTTGACTCTCTCTCCTTCCCCAGACCTGCCTTGCCCCTCAGGGAGAGCGCCCACTCTTACGCTACTGCCCCTTATTGAGAGGAGGTGCTGTTAGGGAATGAGTAAGGTGCCGATTCCTATGCCTACCTCAGTTCTCCTCTCTCTTAAACTCAATTTTTTCCTCCACCCTGCCCCTTTCTTTTCCTGAGACAGGGCCGCACTCTATCAACCCAGGTAGAGTGCTGTGGCATCATCAGAGCTCACAGCAACCTCAAACTTCTGGGCTCACACGATTCTCCTGCCTCAGCCTCTTACGTAACCAGGACTACAAGTGCCTCCTGGCTAATTTTTCTGTTTTCAGTAGATACTGGGTCTTACTCTTGCTTGGACTGGTCTTAAACTCCTGAGCTAAAGTGATTCGGCCTGCCAGAGTGCTAGGATTGTAGGTGCGAGCCACTGTGCCTGGCCAAGTTTTCCCTCCACTACTAAGGATATACTAAAAAATATTTACTGAGCCCTGAATATGTACCAAGGACTATGCCAGGCACTTTACATGGACTATCTGCTTCAGTACTCACAAAAATCCCCCATAACCCCCAAATCGAGCCTGTATTATCTCTAGGGAGTGAGATCAAAAGATATGGAATGACAGGAACACAACTGTACCCTGGCAGGGAGGGGCAAAGCTGGGATGCAAACCCAGGCAGCCTGACTGCTCACTCTCAACCGCCCCCAGGCATCTCCCACTCTTCCTGTGAGTTCACCCCAACTCCTGGGCGCCTGCCTCCAACTCCTCCTTCCCTCCACTTTCTCCTCCTGCTCCGTTCCCATTCCTCACTGTTTCCCTTTCATCTCCCCCGCTAGTCAGAGGAATTTCCTTTATTTTCGTTTGATGGAGGAGATATAATTTGTGTCATAAAATAAAACCCTTTGAAAGTGTGCGATTCCGTGCTTTTTAGTATATTCACAAAGTTGTGCCAGAATCATTGCTATGTAGTTCCAGAACACTTTCATCAGCTCCCCAAAGAAACTCCATACCCATTAGCACCTGCCACCCGTTCCCATTTCCTTCCAAACCTCCTGCCTGAGGCAAACCCTACCAAACCCACTGAGTCTGTATAGATTTGCCTAGTCTGGCCTTTAGTATAAATAGAATTATACAACACTTTGCCTTCTGTGTCTGTCTTTTAGTTAGCATGCTTCCATGTTTAAAGTTCACAGTTTTGGTGTCAGGAGAACGTTGTCCATTTGCTTTTCTGGTACCCCGGGGATGGGTGGGTCTTATTTTGGTGTGGCTGGATTGGAGGGTACGGTGGGAGCTGGAGTGATGGGGGCTTCAGAGGCCACCATGTGAAGGCTCTGTGTGCACGCAGTGACGCGGGACCCAACACCCCAGTTCTTCCTACCGTGTCTGGTTCTTTCTTCAAGGAGGCCCAAGTACCCTTTTCTGAGGGACATCTGGGTGCTTGGGGGTATGGCACCAAATTTCTCCCATTCCAATACTTTTTGGGGCTCCTTGCACTACCTTACACTATTGGTGCTTTGGGGTGTGATACCAAATTTCTCCTATGTTGGTCTTGCGATTCCCCAGAGGACCAGACTTCTTGAGAGGAGCTGCCGTTAGGGAATGAGTAAGGTGCCAATTTCTATGCCTTCGCCTCTTGATCAAATTATGTAGATGCAGGGTACGCCAGCCTCCTCCCCGCAGTCACCATGGCCATTCCGGGCTGCAGTGAGACCCTGGGAGGATAACCCTGACCCTGTCTGGGCTTCCCGCGTAGAGAGTGATGGCTGAGTACCTCTTACGAGTCTAGGCTGTGCGTGGCTGTTTGACTCCTCAAAACATCCCTGAGAGGTTTGCAGTTTTATCCTCATTTTAGGGAGGAGGAAATCAAGGCATGGAGACACGAGGCGACTGATGCTAGATGATTCAACTGACAGGCAGCTGGGCTAGGATTCAAACCTGGTCTGATTTGAAAGCACAGACTCTTCTCACTCACCACATACAAAGCCCATGCGGCCCGAACGTCCTGTCCTGTTACGTAGGCGGGTTTGAGTGCGTTAGTTACAGTTCTTCCGTCTGCAAGCACTTAGGTGAAAACAAGCCTGGGCTTTACGACTGTGGTAACGTAAGGAGCCCCAGAAAGTATTGGAAAACCAAGGATCAATAAAGATACGAACAGGTCTTCTCCAGGGCGTGAGCTCTGGAATCCGTGATGCCTTTCATTAAACTGCATCAGATCCAATGACACAACTTCTAAATCTTGGTCTTCCAAACGTCACATTCTCAGTAGGGAATCCAACTTTACCAGCTTGGGTCAGGTGCTTTCGGAGGGCTGGGTTGGCAGAGGGGTCGGGTCCCACAGCAGGGTCATTGTTGTGAGGCAGAGAGACGCTCCAAGAGGCTACAGTGTATAAATGCTGAGAGGCTTTGTCCCTACTGTTTTGTTTTTCTGTCTTGATTTCCAGCAAAGACATTTTTAAACTTATCTTCTTGCTTTGAGACAAATCAACACACAAACCAAGGAAGCAGGAACTGGAAGAGAAGGCTACACTGGGGACACTGACATTTGGGGGTACAGTGATCCTGCTCCTTTAAGGGAGTAAGGATACAATATGACAAGGTAGGATGTGACAAGGGAAAACGACTTCTCCACATCCAAAGAGACTGAATCCCATCTGTTCTGCCCGTAGGACCCACGTCCGGAGAGGAGAAATTACTGTGAGCTCAAGAGGGCAGCTGAAACCCTCATCTAGATTGTGGGACAGAATACGCACTGGCTCTCCCAGAACAGCTGGCTCGCCTTGTTTTTGTCAGCCACAGCCCGGTAAGCTTAACCCCCATGTCAATTTGTGATAACCAAACAAAGCACCATCAGCGGACGAGACAATTTCATCAAACAAAATCTCACAAATAACATATTGCTGTTTGTCATCAAGATATTTAATACACCAGGGGCTGCTCCCAAAGCTCCCATCATCAATTTCTGCTAATTTACCAATTCCATGGCTCTGTGAGGGTGCTGGTAATTTCATATTTTACACACCCACAGAGGTTACGGTAATTGATTCAGTTCTGGAAAGTGTTGTAATGACTTTGAATGAACTTGAAAGGTTTTGCATTTGTTTTCGGAGGCTGTTAGAGAAAGTGATTCAAACTCTGCCACCCGGGCACAATTTGTAAAGGTTGGACATGAAAACGACAGATTAGCTTTTCTCGGAGACAGCTATCTTCTTGTTATAACCTCTCTGCTCACGAGGCAGGCTGGGCTTGGCACTGAAACACTCGACTTTCTTTTTATCTGTATCTCGATGGTGGCGGAAATCATCTCTGAACATCTGAAGGAAAAAAAGGCAATTATTGAAAAATCCTCCTAGAACGACTTGGCTTTCTGAATTCTGTTTTTTAACAAACACCCAAAAAGTAAGTTGGCAAAGATGAGAAGTTGTAGAAATTTTCTTCTTGACTTTGGCACTTCTGAAAAACTATATATATTCAACTTCTCTTTGCACTTGAGTATCTTTTTTTTTTTTTTTTCCAAGACAGAGTCTCACTCTGTCACCGGGGGTAGAGTGATATGGCATCACAGCTCACAGCAACCTCAAACTCCTGGGCTCAAGTGAGTCTCTTGCCTCAGTGCCCATCACAACACCTGGCTAGTTTTTTTATTTTTAGTAGACACAGGGTCTCATTCTTGCTCAACCTGGTCTCAAACTCCTAAACTCAAGTGATTCACCTGCCTCAGCCTTCCAGAGTGCTGGGATCACAGGTGTGAGCCACCACCTGGCCTCTGAGTAGCTCTTTTAAGCCAGTCAAGCACGACTGTGGAGGGGAAGGCAGGATAAGAAACATTAGCCCTGTAGTGATAGCACCAGGAGCATGGTTATTGTAATCATTAGAGGGGGTTTTCTACACGCCATACTGTGTCAAGCACCCATTTTACAGATTATAAAATTGAGGCTTAGAAAGGTGAATAACTCGGGCAGTCTGTCTGATTATAATGTCTGTGCCCTGTACTGTTCTGTGAGTGATGGGCTGGTAAATGTTTAACAATCCACTTTCTGGAAAAACAAACTAATATCTGATTTGTACTATTTGTCAAATTACCGTGTGTAACTATTTCCACCTTGACGTGTTGTGGCACAGTAAGGAAGAGGTATGCCTGGTTAGCTCTCATGCTGGTATAACAGTAACCCCCTTAAAGTTTACTATGAACCGTTAGCCTAACTCATCTTGTGCCCATTTCCTGATTTGCTCCCAGCATCCCAGCTCAGACAGCTTTTCTCCGTAGCCTCATGTTGCTAAGTGTCGGACACAACCCTTTTGGCCCTGCCTTCTGGTTTTTGCCACTATTCATAGTCACTTCTAGGATAAGCAGTCTGTTTAGCTTTTGTCTGAGACCACTGCTGGACTCATCGTCATACTGACCACTGAACCTTCACAGAACCGTTTCAGAAATACAACAGCCAGCCACAGCATTGGAGGGTGGAGGTGTTCACCCGTGAGAGTGTTTAGGGACATCTTTTGTCATCGAGTGTCCTGCTAAGTTAGAGGTGAGCTGTAAATCCACTCGAACACTTCCATGTCAGAACCGACACAAGTAGGTTGGGAGAGCACAAAGGCCTGGGAATGTGTGGGAGAAAAAAATTTGCAGGAGTTGCCTGACATCGGGGCTGGAGAAGGATCCTCTCTTTAGGCTCTGGAAGAAATTTAGGAGTTGAGATTTGTTGGTGGGTGAGGGAGTGGGGATGAGGCTCTGGACAAGGTTCCCCAGGGTGCAATTAGGCTGTACTGAAAACATACTAATCTATGCCTTGGAGCCTCCCACTGCTTTTTGGAGAAGGTGGCAGAATTGGATTTAGAAAGAGAGAAAGGTGGAGATCTGAATGTCAGGGGAGCCTCATGAGTGCGGTGGGAGGTGGACAGTGGCCAGCTCTGGGGTGTGGGTGATGCTCAGGGAGGGACGGGGGAGGTGGGTGGGGAAGGCTGCTGAGGGAGAGAAACTGAGATAGTGCAGGAGTGGACGTTGGCTGCCTGCCTGAGCCCTGAGCCGAGGCTTAAGTCTCCTTACAGCACTGAACAAAAGCTTTGACGTGACTCACGCTGGCTTCACTAGATGGTGGCAGGACGTGGACACCATTGGGGCAGGGGTCGCCTGACCCCAGACAAAGCCAGCATAGTCTGGTTACCTCCAAGATGAAGCTCAAAGTTGCCTCCTGATGACATTTCCCCCTCACTTTAATGCTAAAAGTCATGCCAACGGTGAAGACTTAACCTGCTAATGAGACAAGTGATGTGCAAAGAAGTGTGCTGGCTGGACAGGCATGGCCTCTCCGTGCGAGGATGTCAGTGCTGGTGCCAGACTTTCTTTCCCTCTCCCCTGCAGAAGTTCTCCATTCAGAAAGCAAGTCTGGTGCTTCTTAACCAGCACTGTCTCCCTCACATTTAGACACAGGCCCCCAGTAAAGCCTTGCCTGTGACTCCTGTTTGGCCTCTGAGTAATTCTGGTTACATAGAGAACCCAAGGGCCTGCACAGAAACAAGGCCATCAAGGCTAACGCAGCTCTGGCTGTGGGGAACGATGGCAAATCTCCCCAGGACACTAGACAACTAGTGCGCAGAGGGAAGGGGGCTCGAGTTTTACTGAACATCCCATGTTAGTCTGGGTAGCTTATGGAGAGCACTCTGTGTTATCCCCGAGAGCCCTTTTGTGATTGAGCATCTAGTTACATAACCGGCGTGCTCAGAAGGCAACTCCAGCATTTCCCGATTTGCCCTCACTGCAGTCTCTCTGCGTAAAAGGCATCACTCTCCTCCCAGCCCTCCCATTCTTGACAGAGACCAGACATCTTGGCACTACTGCCTTTTCCAATGCACGTGGGACCAACACATCTTAAGACCTGGGCTAGGGCCAGGCCATTTGTGCAACAGAACAGAGTGGCGGTTTGACTGACAGCCCCAAAGCTCTTCTTTTTCTCCTGGGGTTTTCCCTGCTGACCCAGAGAAGGTGCCTTCACCTTTATCCTTCAGACAAAATGCGACAAGTTTTAGGAAAATAACTGATGCTTGTTAATTCTCCCACCCCCAACCCAAGGGTGAATGATTTAATTCCACGGCTAGAAATAAGGCTCTAACTTCAAGTTTACATCCAGCAACGAGGTTCTAGCATTATTAGATTTTTGTCCCCTGCTACGAGGGAGGTTAGGTTGAAGGGAAAAGGCTGTCTTTATTCTTCACTTCCAGGCATCTTAGGCAAAATCCATCAATTGAGGTCAGCCTGGGACCTATCTACCGTTTGGTAGGTATCGAGAAAGTTACTGTATATACTCAAGTATAAGCTGAGTTGTTTCGGCACCAAATTTGTGCCGAAAAACCCGAACTCGGCACAAAAAACTCGGCTTATACTCGAGTATATAGGTAATATATCTCGCTGGGCCTTGATATTTTCATGTGTGAAATGGGCATGGTAGAGAAGAGAGAAGTTCCTCCTTTTAGGGTCATGAATACCGAGAGAGAAAATAAGATGAACTTGTGCAGAGTGTGTGGTATGAACGTTGTCACTCAAGTGTAGCATGGCAGTGAGCATGTGGGTGCTGGGGTCAGACAGGCCAGGGAGACATTTGATAACAGGGGCAACCCTGGGGAAGTGTTTTAGCCTTTCAGAGCCTCTGTTTCCTTCTATCTAAAATGGGAATGTCAGTAACACTTATGGGGTAGATGTGAGGGTGATGTAGGATAATGCCTGGTGCATAGGAAACACTTCATTAGCTATTGTTGCAAGAGGGAGCTTGGGCAGGAGGGGGAGGAGGAACGGTGTTGGGACCTGGAGAAGGGAACAGCGTTCCCCACTGGAGGAATCCAGATAGAGGCTGGGGGTTCATGTGGTTTGAGCTGTGTGCCGGGGCCCAGAAACCATTTCAAGAATGGTCTCATCAAAAGCAGAGGACACAAGGCACCACATTTCTGGGGCATTTGTTATATTCCATGGGTTCTCTGACACACGGTCACGTCTTAGAGCTAAGACACTACTCTTAGCTCTTGAACAAAATCAACAGGGCAGCAGCAGCATCTTCATCGTACAGATGATGAAACGGAGGTTCCCCAAAGGGAACTGGATCAAGCCTCAGAAGGAGCAGCTGAAACATCTCTCAGAGCTTCTAGGAACACAGTGCTCTGTCCCCTCTGCCCCAAAGTGGGGCTTTTGGGAGAAGCAGCCAGAGAGGACGCTCACACAGCTCCTAGAAGCTCTGGTGGCCCCACCTGCACCCCAGCCCCCAGAGACTTGAGGCAGCCCAGGCCCCCAGCAGAGTTTCTGATGACCACAACCCTCCGCTTGGTTCATTCTGCTTCTTTGCCTGCCCCACCCCAGCAAGACACCAGCGAGCAACCCTCGCCGATGTTCCTGAACAGCCCACTCCCAGAGACCCAGACGACAGCCCAATTATCTCCAGCCAATCAAAGGCCAGCTCCCTGCTTGGGCCCCACATCTAGAGGTGATGTCTTTGTTTCAAGAGAGTATGCCAAGGACCCCAGAGCCGCCGTGAAGGTAATTAGGGAAGTTTGGCCCTTGCAACCCATCTCCTCCTCCTGTGCAAGGGAAGAGAGGGGGCTGTGAGTAGCACTGAGGTGGACCAAGAAGCTGGGAAACGAATCACAGCATCAGGATCTGAGCAGAGAGGGCAGACAAGCAAGAGTCCATGGAACTCTAGACCACAAAGGTATGTTTCATGGATCTTGAGACTTGGGTGAGCATGTCTCCGACACCTGCCCCACCTCAGCCATTCTTCCTTTCCCTCTCCCCAGCCCTCACCCTGAGTTGGGAACATGGTGACTGAGAGCACAGCTGTGGCTCCTTCCCCATGCACCAGAGCAGGAGCCAGCTCTGCTTCCTTTCTTTTCCTTCCCTGGCCCCACGTCCTATCCACCTGAGGGCTGTATCGGCTCCATTTCCGATACACAGCCTGGTCTGGGTGATTCTCCTTCATCTCTGCTGCGCCTTAGCCCAGGCCAAGTCTCCCCTGGCTTAGACCATTAATTCCAGAAATGCCCTTCATGTTACTTGACACTGCCCCATTTCAACCTTTGCCTTTTTTTTTTTTTTTGTTGTTGTTGTTTGTTTTGAGATAGAGTCTTACTTTGTCACCGTTGGTAGAGTGCCGTGGTGTTACAGCTCACAGCAAATTCAAAATTTTGGACTCAAGTGATCCTCTTGCCTCAGCCTTCTGCGTACCTGGGGCTATAGGCACTTGCCACAGTGCCCAGCTACTTTTTCTATTTTTAGTAGAGATGGGGGTCTCCCTCTAGCTCAGGCTGGTCTCTAACACCTGAGTTCAAGCAATCCACCACCTCAGCCTCCCAGAGTGCTAGGGTTATAGGCGGCTTTTTTGTTTCTTTTTAACGGATGCATAACAGTTGTATGTATTTGAAGGGTACAGTTGATATTTTGATACATGTATAAAATATGTAATGATCCAATTAGGGAAGCTAGGATATAGAACACCTTAGCTTGTCTACCAGACTGTCTGTAAGCTGACGACTTGTGCCTTCTTCTCTGAGGTCACATCTTCACTTTCTCCAGCACTTGCCCTGGTCCAGCGTGTATTATGCTCCTTGATAATGTCACACCCTGGGTCTGTGCACTCTCTGTTCCCCTGTCCAGTTTTCTCTTCCCCCAGGTCACTGTGTAGCTGGATCCTTCAGGTATGGATCTCATCTTTATAGGGAGGCCTTTCCTGAACACCCTTTCTTTTCTTTTCTTTTTGTCTTCTTCTTCTTCTTTTTTTTTTTTTTTTGAGACAGAGCCTCAAGCTGTCACCCTGGGTAGAGTACTGTGGCATCACAGCTCACGGCAACCTTCAACTCCTGGGCCGAAGCGAGTCTCCTGCCTCTGCCTCCCAAGTAGCTGGGACTATAGGTGCCCATCACCATGCCCAGCTATTTTTTGGTTGCAGCCGTCATTGTTGTTTGGCAGGCCTGGGTTGGATTTGAACCCGCCAGTGCTGGTGTATGTGGCTGGCGCCTTGTCCTCTTGGGCCACAGGCAGCAAGCCCTGAACACCCTTTCTTGTTATCTTTTCCCATATTTTTGTTTAGTTATTTTAAAAAGTATTGTTATTTTTAATTGACACATAACTGTACACATTTATGGAGGACATGCAATATTTCTTTTTTTTTGATAACTTTCATACTCAGGAAAAAATACATTTATTGTTGGGGATTCATTGAGAGTACAGAGAACCAGGTTACACTGATTGCATTTGTTAGGTAAAGTCCCGCTTATAATTGTGTCCACCTCCAACAGGTGTGTCACCCACTGGGGTCCCCACTGCTTCCCCACCTCTCTCTGCTCCCTCATTCCCCCACCCTGCACCATGTACTAGGTCAACAATTGTCCTCCTATCAGGATTTAGTACACTTGATTCTTGGTTCTCCATTCTTGTGATCCTTTACTAAGAAGAATGTGTTTCAGCTCCATCCAGGTTAAAGTCTCCATCTTTTTAAATGGCTGAGGAGTATTCCATGGTGTACCTATACCACAGCTTGTGAATCCATTCCTGGACTAGTGGGCATTTAAGTTGTTTCCACATTTTAGCGTTGTAAATCGAGCTGCAACAAACAGTTTAGTGCAAATGTCCTTATGATAATGTGATTTTTTTTTTTTTTTTTTTTTCTGGGTAGATGCTCAGTAATGGGATTGCAGGATAAAATGGGAGGTCTAGTTTGAGGTCTTTGAGGGTTCTCCATACTTCTTTCCAAAGGGTTGTACTAGTTTACAGTCCGACCAACAGTGTAAAAGTGTTCCCTTCTCTCCATATTCACACCAGCATCTGCAGCTTTGAGACTTTGTGATGTGGGCCATGCAATATTTCAATACATGTAAACAATGCATAAGGATCAAATCAGGGTAATTAGCATATCGTCACTTCAAACATTGGTCATTTCTTTGCGTTGAGAACATTCAAAATCTGATCTTCTATAACCAGAAGACCAAAAATCACATTATAACAAAGATATTTGTACCAGAATGTTTATTGCACCCCAATTCATAATTGCTAAGTCATGGAAGAAGCCCAAGTGCCCATCGACCCATGAATGGATTAATAAATTGTGGTATATGTACACCATGGAATATTATGCAGCCTTAAAAAAAAGATGGAGACTTTACCTCTTTCATGTTTACATGGCTGGACCTGGACCATATTCTTCTTAGAAAAGTATCTCAAGAATGGAAGAAAAAGTATCCAATGTACTCAGCCCTACTACAAAACCAGTTTATAGCTTTCATATGAAAGCTATAACCCAATTATAGCCCAAGAATATGGGGAAAGGGGAAAGGGAGGGGAGGGAAGGGGGAGGCTTGGTGGAGGGAGGGTAATTGGCGGGATCACACTTACTGTGCATCTTACAAGGGTACATGTGAAATTTACTAAACGTAGAATTTAAATGTCTTAACACAATAACTAAGAAAATGCCAGGATGGCTGTTAACCAGAGTGATGAAAATATTTCAAATTGTATATAAAACCAGCACATTGTACCCCATTATTGCATTAATGTACACAGCTATGATTTAATAATAAAAAAATCTGCTCTTCTAGCTATTTGAAAATGCACCATAAATTGTTGTTTATTAGAGTCACTGTATATGGAACACCCTTTCCAATGTAATAACCTGCTCTCGCTCCTCAATAAACTACGCCCTTTATTGTCTTCATAGCATTTATCATGGTCTGAAATTATATTACCGTTCTTTGCTTCTTTCTGGACTGCCTGTCACCATGAGAACAGGGAACTTTTCTTGTTTGCCTACCATAGTGTTGCCATCACCAAGAAGACAGGCTTGGAAAACATTTGTTAAATGAATGAGTGAGGGCCAGATGTAAGGAAGGGCAAGTGATTTTTATATCATGGCTTATTATTCCCCTTGCAATCTGATGAGGTAGGGACTGTGTACATCCCCATTTTACCAAGGAGGAAATGGAGGGACTAGATGTACAAATGGACAACGACCAGGCCATGTGTGATCATAGGACTCCAGCTTAGGCCCTCTGCAGCCACCGCCCGGGGAACCAAACCACAGCCTCGGCAGAAATTGGACCAGTACAGTCTTGGGCAACAAACTGACAGCTTCTTAATTTTTACTTTTTCTAATGTAGCCCCAATCAGAGAAAGTCAAATATACACCCCTCACCAATCACATAGCATGTTCCTCTAAAGCAGTGGTTCTTAACCTCCCTAATGCCATGGCCCTTTGATACAGTTCCTGTGGGTCGCGACCCACAGGTTGAGAACTGCTGCTCTAAAGCGTGAGCCCATCTCCAGCCTCTAAGGGGGGAACACCTGAAGCCTTTCCTTTTCCTGCCATTGAGCTTTCCCACCCCTCTCCTTGCCTTTGAATCTCTGTCAAATGCAGGCAGTGATGGCTGATTCCATCAGTACAGTGAGCTCTGTATAAACAGCCTCTGCTGCTTCATACTTGGGTGGGCTTCATTTATGCTCATAAAAGTGAGGCCGCTTTGAGGGTCTGGTAATGTCTCAAGGTCACACAGCTAAGGAAGAGCAGCGGTGAGGCTTGGCTTGTGAGTCTAACCCCTTTTCTTTTCTATTTTTCTCTGCCTCAACTATGGACCAGTGGAATGGCCACACAAGTGAAAGAGTGAAGAAGTGGGGGGGGGGGGGGGCAGAAAGGAAGCATCTGAGGGCGCTGGAGATGGAGAACAACAGAGCAAGGTCCCCAGGATGGTGACGGGCATCTTGGCACAGGCAGCACCATCGCAGATTTCAATCTTCTTCCTTATTCATTTAATAAAATGATCGCTAAATGTTGGGAGTCCATCATTTGTCTTTAGATTGGTATTTGTCTAAAGAAAGTACGACTATGGAGAGATTTATGAGAAAGGAGCAATTAGTGTTTCTATCCATCTCAATGAAAGCTGATACTAATATTAATTAATAGCCATGCCAGGATGCAGCAGAAGTCTACAAGCCAGAGACCTCCAGGGACCCATATCTTTTCCTAGGGGCCTCTCTCACAGGTGCCCAGTTGTTATGGGAACAAGCAGAGACTGTCTGCCACCTCCATTGCCAGGAACTAATTCCCAGTCCCTTGTCCTGTCATGCTAGGTGTGGCCGAATTTCAGGATGTAGAGTCCCAAAACATTAGTGTGCAGGGATAAAGAACGGAGTTGGAGAGGTTAAAATGGAGTCCTAGTCTCTGGGAGCAATGGGGATACCCAGCTGGATTTAGAAATGCACGGAGACCTCTGAAAAGAGCATCTACTGGGTTACAGCAGTAACCCTGAACTTCCCATTATAGTGAGGCATTTTCCTTTGGGGAACTGTCCTCTCTTCCTTTCAGTCTTTATGGTTGGGTTAGAACTGGTCTGTCCTCCCCACCGCCCCTTTCAGCCCTAGGGACAAAACAAGGTTAAGATCCAGGGAGGTGGCACATTTCACTCCCTTGGTCACTATGGTTGGTTCAGGGAAGGTCAAAGCAGAGATCTTGAGGTTGTTAAGTATTTGGATAAGGCAGGGCATGAGAAATAGGAAGGGTCACAGTTCATTCGTGGATTAGAGGCTTTCTTTCTTTTCATGTCTCACTGGACAATTGCTTTATCAACAATTATTAGTTTAGCTTCCCAGATTCTCAGCTTGGCTATTTTAACTGGTAGATTATTTAATCTTCTTACCTGGACTCCCAGGGTAGATTTGCATGGTATGGTGCTGGGATATGGTAAAAGTCCATGGACGTTAATTAGGTGTGTGGGCAACAAACAGTTGGGAGTTATCTCCTACGCACCATGCCTCCAAACAATGTAGCTCTCACCGTATGGAAGGTGGCAGCTGTTCATGGCTTATCACCCAAGAGGTCAAAATAGCTCAAGTGTGGCTAACTGCGTGGAAGGTGAGAACACCTGGAGAAGTTTAGTAATTATGTTATTTGTAGAAAAACAAGCTATCAAAATGGCAATATTTGATAGCACTTTCATAAATCGAAGTAAGAAATAGATTGGGCATGAAATAAAAAATGGAGTAAAATATAAAGAAATATTACACCCATATCACAACTTTCTCGTTAGGCCAGTTGCTGTTTACCCCAATCTCAGGCCGATATTTTTACAGAATGGAGTTTAGAGCTTACCTTGACTTAGGTTCTAAAACAGTGTTTCTCAAAGTGTGGCCCACCACTCACCTGCATCGGACAAAATGAACCCGAATCTCTTTGTGTGTGGGACGAGAACCCACCAGCTCATAGGTGAGCTAATGCACGTGACTGTTTGAGAACAGGTGTCCTGGATTCAGGCTATTATGGGGACACGATTCTCATGGGTCCTTGGTGTGACTTCGCATTGTCAAGAGAAAATGGTAGAGGAGAAAGACTGGAGCACCACGCGTCTTAGGACAAGGTAACTGGAGATGAGACATAAACCTAGACGCTTTGGGAAGGCATGGGAAGTGAGATAATTTCTGCCTCGAGGAAGACTTGGGTTTACAGTGAGATCTTTGGGATATTGAATTCACATGGTAAAGAAAAAGTGTCCCCAGTGGAATGAAAAAGAGGGAATGGTTATATGACCTGGGAAAAAAGAAATACAGCTACCATAGCCTACTCCACAGGCTGGGGAAATGGCTTGAGTAGGGGATGGTGATAAAAAGCAAACACTGAGTATGTTTTAGGAATGTAAACCATGGTCCTAGGGTAGGGGAATAAAACGGGGGAATGAAGCTGGAATTATGGGCAGGAAGAATGGGAGAACATAAATACCAGGCTGGTAATGAGAAGTCAGTTTTTAATTTTAATTTTTAATTTTATTGATTGATTGATTGATTGATTGATTGAGACAGAGCCTCAAGCTGTTGCCCTGGGTAGAGTGCTGTGGCATCACAGCTCACAGCAACCTCCAACTCCTGGGCTCAAGCCATTCTTCTGCCTCAGCCTCCCAAGTAGCTGGGACTACAGGCGCCTGCCACAATGCCTGGCGATTTTTTGATTGCAGCCGTCATTGTTGTTTGGCGGGCTTGGGCTGGATTCGAACCCGCCAGCTCAGGTGTATGTGGCTGGCACCTTAGCCGCTTGAGCCACAGGTGCCAAGCCTTAATTTTTTATTTTTTAATTTCAGATTAATGTGAGGGCACAAATGATTAGGTTAAATTGTGTGCGTTTCCAAGGTAAAGTTCCAGTTGTAGTTGAGCCCTTCCTCCAGGGGGTACGCTGTATAACCTTACATTGGAAAATCATTTTGTATTTATTTTTTTTATTTTTTTTGAGACAGAGTCTCACTGTGTTGCCCTCGGTAGAGTGCTCTAACGTCATAGCTCGCAGTAACCTCAAACTCCTGGGCTTAAGCAATTCTGTTGCCTCAGCCTCCCAACTAGCTGGGACTACAGGTGTCCGCCTCAACACTCAGCTATTTTTTAGTTGCAGTTGTCATTGTTGTTTAGCTGGGCTGGAACCTACCAGCCTTGGGGCATGTGGCTGGTGCACTACCGACTGAGCTACGGGCGCTGAGCCAGAAAGTCATTCTTTTTAAAATTACATAACAGAAAAAAACCCCTTTACTTGCACAGTTCAGTGGTTTTAAGACCCTTCTCTCTGTTGTGCACCTGTCACCACCATCCGTCTTCAGAACTTTTTCATCTTCCCCAAGTAAAACTCTGCACCCATTAAACACAAACTCCACATTCTCTCTCCCTGCAGGGTAACATTTATTAATATTTGACTTTCTATCTCTATGAATTTGACTCTTCTAGGACCCTCCTATAGGTGAATTTTATGGTATTTGTCCTTGTGTGCCTGACTTATCTCACTGAGCAGAGTGTGTTAGTGAGTTTCATCCATGTGGTATCATGTATCTGCGTTCCCTTGCTTTTCAAGGCTAACATCCAAGGCCATTGGCTGTTATAGAGCACATTTTTTAATCCATTCATATGTTGACAGACACTTGGTTTTTCACTGAATGTTTTTGAACAAAGGACTGTCATATCTGGGCGTTGATGGAGGCAAGCGTTTGGAACAGGGGAAGGACTGTAGGCTCCTCTATGTGGACAGATGCAGAGTCTGGGTCTGGTGAACCAGGAGAGAAAAATAGATTTAATAGGTTCTACCACCAGCCTGTCGTGGGCATGTAGCCATGGTGCCGAGCAGCGGGAAAGAGCTCTATGATTGATTATCTGTGCCTTCCATGCTCATGGAGCAAGGGAAGAATGACACCTGCCAGGGATTCACATTCTTGGTCTAAGTTGTTTGGACTTGGCCAGTTTCATAGCTCCACTGGGTAAGAAGGAAGCATCTCTAGCCCTTTGGCCAGAGCCAAGGAAGGGCCTGGGCCATGTCTGAAGGGTCGTTAACACCCTGGTTTAAGAGATTTGAACAATTTAGCCTCTGTCCTTGGTGATACCTTGAATGGAAGGAACAATAGGTTTTTATTTTATTTTAGAGACAGACTCTCACTCTATCACCCTGGGTAGAGTGCCATAGCACACCATAATCTTAAACTCTTGGGCTCTAGCAATCCTCTTGCCTCAGATTCCTGAGTAGCTGGGACTACAGGCGCCTGCCACAATGCTCAGCTAACTTTTTCTATTTTAGTAGAGAGGGGGTCTTGTTCTTGCTCAGACTGGTCTTGAACTCCTGAGCTCAAGGGATCCACATGCCTCAGCCTCCCAGAGTGCTAGGATTATAGGGGTGAGCCACTGTGCCTGGCCAGACCAATAGTTTTTAAATTCTGTTCCCTTTTTCCTCTGCATGGAGAAGCCCTAGAATTCATCATCACAGGAATCCAAAGTAAACATTTGCTGGTTAATCCAAAACTTTTACCAAAGTGAATTTTGGAGGATTGGATGCTTTTGAAAAGCATCAAGTCTGCCCTTTGTGCCTGTTACCCGGTGACAACTGTGTTGATTCACTCACTTATTTGTAATGAGCTTCTCTGGTTTTTGCCTGCCTAGCATTCCTCTCTTCCTCAGTAACAGTGCCTTGCTTTTCCTCAGGGGAAGTGCTGTTCTCCTACCCACTGTGGCCTCAGTGGGGCTTTCAATCAAGGTGCCCTACCTGGCTCCAGCTCCCAGCTGCAGGAGTGGTCCCAGGATGAAGGCTGGCTGCTCAGAGCTTTCTACATCCCTGGCCCCCAGCAAGTGATTCAGGGAGAGAACCATGACCCAAGTGTGATCTTTGAGAATATACACCCACACACAGGGAAAGTAGAAATCTTTTAGATCAGGGATTGTCAAACATTTTCTTTAAAGTCCTAGATGGTAAATAACTTAGTCTTCTCAGACTGTACAGTCTTTGTTGCAGCTACTCAACTCTTCTGTTGCAGTGCAAAAAAAGTAACCTCACATAATACATAAATAAATGGGTGTGGCTGTGTTCTAATAAAACTTTATCAGCAGGCCAGATTTGGCCCATTGCCAATCATGCTTTTGTTAAATCAAAACTGTTGGAGTGTAGGAATGAATGTAAGATCCACCTCATGAAGAGAGTGATTTTGCAATGAACTCAGGAAAATAGAACTAAAATTCAGAGAGAATATGCTCTGACGACATCACTGACCCCTGAATTTATCCATGCCTGAAGCCGGCTGCCCTTTGGACAGACCAGTTATGTCATCCAATATGATCCTTTATTGTTTAAGGTAATGTGATATGAGTTTTTGTCACATGGACCCTCTCTTAAAGTCTACTCTTGGGAATCCTAAAATTGTAAAACGCCTGATCTGGAAATGCCCAGCAACAGCCTGTGAAGCAGGAAGAAGAAAAAGATGTTCAGAATCTTAGCGAAGAGGCCTCTCCCTGGGCCTTCCTGATGGCCAGAGCAGGGAGAAGGAGCCCGTGCACCCAATTCCCCACCAAAGACCCATACATACTTCAGGCCATTTATTGAGCACCTGATATTTGTCAGACCCAGAAGGGTCTTTGACCTAAAAGGAAGAAGAGAATGGATTCATATTGCACTTACAGTACGTGTCCTGTGTGTGTGCTGTGGGCACCTGCAACATTTCCTGCCATCCTCACACCAGCCTGAGGAATGGGACTGTTATCCCTATTTTGCATGTTAGGGAATCAGCAGCTGCAGAACTCAGGAGGGTTAAGTGGTTGGCCCAAAGTAACCCAGACATAAAGTAAAGGAACTGGCTGGGCACAGCAGCTCATACCTGTAATCCTAACCTTTGGGAAGCTGAGACTGGAGGATCCCTTGAGCTCAGGAATTCAAGACCAGGCTGAGCAAGAGTGAGACCCTGCCTGTACTAAAAATAGAAAAATTAGCCAGGTGCAGGGGGCGGGGGGTTGGCACTTGTAGTTCCAGCTGTACAGGAGGCTGAGGCAAGATGATCTTTTGAACTCAGGAATTTGAGGTTGGTCTCTAGCTGGGGCCAACAGAGTGAGACTCTGTCTCAAAAAAGCAAAAGGAAAAAAAGAAAGGGAAAAGAGAGCTCAAAGTTGTAAATCTAGCTCTGGCAGGTTCCCAAATCCAACCCCCCTCCCTTGCCAGACCATTGCTGTCTTTCCTAATGAGAGCCCAAGACAGGGGGGCTTTGTTCTCTGATTTGGAAGCAGCACGTTTGGAATAAGCCTGCACATTACATGGACGAGGCAGAGAACACGGGAAAGCCGATGGCGTCAGCACCTGGTTCACCAGGAACATTATAAGCAAACGTGAGCCCGGTAGCTGTAAATACAGACTATTCTTTAGGTAAATCGGGAGTGTGGTATTAGAAGATCTCTCTGCAAAATGCTAACAATGCAGCGGTGCTTACATTTTATGTGTGCTGGATTATGACTAGATACATAAAACGGGGAGAAAAAAATCTGCCACTGACAGGAGCTGGGTACATCATTATTACCTTTCTCTCTCTCCCAGCCTCTTTCCCAAGCAGTTCTGGAGAGGAAGAACTTCCTTATGGAGAAATTTAACAATAAACCTGACTGCAGGCGGGTACACGGCACTCATATGCGGATGTTGAGAAGGTGGCAGCCTCGGCTTTACTGGAGAAGAATCAAAGACTGTCACTGGGAGCACTGCAGCCTAGTTTAAAATAGTGATAGTTCTACCAAATAGTTCTGGGATTGTGGGTGTGGAAGGGGAGACTCTGCTTCCTTATGTTTGGGGCTGATTGGGCTGTTGGAGGTTTCATCGTAGGATGTCATGCAGGCAGAGCCTGGGACACGAGCTCAGCCCTTGGGACAGACAGAGAGAGAAGGAACAGCAACCCCGTGGCATCCCCCGACACACAGGGGAGGATTGAGTATCATAGAGTAATACAGTGCAGAGTGACAGTTAGGAAGAAGAGTCAGGGGAGGACAGAAAGAAAAGAGAGAGAGCTCAAACCAGAGCCTGAGGTCAAGTGAGAGAAGCACAGAGGGGTCTCAAGAGAGAAACAGGCAGACACACACAGAGAGAGAAATGTGTGTGCACCGTGCATGCACACACCGAGGGAGGGGAGAGGAGGCGGGGAAAAGGGGGCAGGAAAGAGACAGAAAGAAGGAAGACAGGGAGAGGGGGAGGGGCAGGGAGGTAGGTGGGGAGAGAAACGTAGGGAGAACGCAAAAAGTAAAGCAGTGTATAGAAAGAAACGGAAGGCAGCTTTTCCCAGCATGTGACATTCAACCCTAGAAAAAAAGAAAAATTAATACCTTCATTCCGGTGCCTGTGGAAACTTCTGTGTCAGAACTTACACTGAGAGAGAGAGAGAATGTTTGAACAGTTGCCAAGAGCCCCCCTGAGGTGTTGGTCTTTGGAGTGCAAAGACATCAGCTCTGGCATTCTGTCCACACACCAAGAATCTGAACCAGTTGTCCCATCAGTCACTCTCTTCCCAGCCACTGCCTGAGAGCCACAAATCCTCTAAGGACAGACGCCCTGCGGGTCCACCACAAGTCTGCCCTAACCCACTCACCAGCAGTGCCCACATGTCCAGAGCCCATTGACACTGCACAGACACATCCCAGTAGGATGGATCCTTGTGTGACCCTCACACTGTCTTTGAATTAAGATTCTGGTGATCTAACTGTGACCAGTGTGATACTTTGGTCACACAGTAGCCTGAGAGGACACCAGCAATGTAAGCAAGCTTATATCACTGCTTGGACAGAAGAAGGTATTTTGCTTGTGTGTGAATGAAAAGTTTATGTTATTATTTTTTTTTATTGTTAAATCATAGCTGTGTACATTTGTGCAATCAAGGGGTACAATGTGCTGGTTTCATATACAGTCTGAAATATTCTTATCAAACTGCTCAACGTAGCCTTCACAGCATTTTCTTAGTTACTGTATGTAGCCATTTGTATTCTGCATTTAGTAGGTTTCGCCTGTACCCATTCTAAGATGCACCATAGGTGTGGCCCCACCCATTACCCTACCTCCACCAAAACCTGCCCCCTCCCTTTCCCTCCCTTGGCCCTTTCCCCATATTCTTGAGCTATAGTTGGGTTATAGTCTTCATATGAAAGCTATAAACTAGCTTCACAGTAGGGCTGAGTACATTGGATACTTTTTTTTCATTCTTTTTTTTTTGTGTGTGTGTATATACATTTTTATTTTTATTTATTTATTTATTTTTAAATTTTTTTTATTATAGATAAAAATATGCACCATAGATGTGGCCCAACCCATTACCCTCCCTCCACCCAAACCACCCCCCTCCCTTCCCCTTCATTGGTCCTTTCCCCATAGTCTTGTGGTATAGTTGGGTTATAGCCTTCATGTGAAAGCTATAGTTTAGCTTCATAGTAGGGCTGAGTACATTGGATACTTTTTCTTCCATTCCTGGGATAC
>CAUYPK010019403.1:0-34420 GCA_963574355.1 Loris lydekkerianus
TCTCCCCTTCCCCCATCCCCACCATGACCTTAATTGTCATTAATTTTCCTCATATCAAAGTTGAGTACATAGGATTCATGCTTCTCTATTCTTGTGATGCTTTACTAAGAATAATGTCTTCCACTTCCATCCAGGTTAATAATACGAAGGATGTAAAGTCTCCTTTTTTTTTTTTTTTAATGGCTGATCCTAAAAGGAAACAACAAATAACAACAAAAAAAGATATTCATTAGAGCAACGAAGACCTTGCATAATGCTTTGTAAACTAAGTTCACAGAGCAGAAGAAAATAAGAGGTTACATAATCTGTCACTGGATTCAGAAACACAGACCTGCCCGTACTCACTCTTGTGTTATTCAGATACAAGGGGGATCTTTCATTTGGGGTTGCACAGTCATGTTTCTCATTTCTCTTTTTATCAGTCTAGTATGAAAACTAAAAGCTTTCACCAATTTACTTTAGCCTTTCTCTTTCATCTTAGAAAATGCAACATACAAACTGGAGAAAGTTTATTAAGTACCTTTTAGAACTAAAACAAGAAAGAAACAGCCATAGCAAGATTAGGGAAAGGAAAATTGTATCACTCCATCCTTTCAGTATCTTCTTTCTATTAAAGGACAAGGAATGACATAAGGAACACATCTTATACACAGAAGATGGAGCCAACAACTGTTCTTAGAACAATGTATGTATTTGGTATGGCGTTGAAGAATCAGTACAGATACGTAATCTAGATGATTCAGCTGGCTCTTGGCCAGGAGATTTATCATCTGGAAATTTGCAAAACCTTTGCTTCATCTGCTCTAAAGGAAAATGACCAAAAATTAGACCCCTTAGTCTAGAAGGAAGTTCATAAAATAGGTTCTTCTACTTTACGCACTTTCTAGACTCATGGATCCTTGAGCCCTTCTTTAATGGTGCTTTGCTGGAAGCACTTTTGCATCAGTTTTCTGAGCATCATATTTGTTGAACACCCATTACAACAAATGAATAAGATGCAGATTAACTATGGACTGGTCCCCATATGCAACTGATATGGCTTCTGTGGAGGGGCTGAAAAAATAAGTTGTTGATCACAGTTTGTTTTACTTGTCAAATACAGAGTACGAACTCCTCCTAACTCAGGTTTCTGATGAATCGACTTCATGCTTTTTTAATTTTTTTTACAGACAGAGTTTCACTTTGTTGCCCCCGGTAGAGTACTGTAGCATCACAGCTCACAGCAACCTCCAGCTCTAGAGCTTAGGCGGTGATTCTCTTTTCTCAGCCTCCCTAGTAGCTGGGACTACAGGCACCTGCCACAACACCTGGCTATTTTTTTGTTGCAGTTTGGCCAGGACTGAGTTTGAACCTGCCACTCTCGGTATATGGATGAGTTTCCATGAGTGAATCTTTGATATTGTTTCAATGCTGGGTCCATTCCATAATTAAGCAATGAAATACTTTAGCTGACAGTGTCATCTATGGTGAATGCTATGGTGTTTTTAAAATTTAGTCAGCAAGAAATAATGAAGTGCATGCTTCTAAGAGCCAATACAAGTAAATGCACTTAAAAATCAAACTGGAAACTTCCGTGTTACTGAGAGTCCAGTTTAGAAAGACTTTTTAACTCAAAACCATCAGCCCTTTAGGTAGGTATAAGTCCTGGATGTCATGACAAAGCACTGAGTTTTTATTGCTGCCCTGTGATGAGAGTACCAAGCTGTTGGCTTGGACTTTGACCCAGGCCCCTGGGAACTCATGCGCTAAATGCATGACTGTTACAGTAAAGCTTGAGATTAGAAGCAAAACACTGTAAAGGGAAGTCACAACTGGGGGTAGTGAAGAAAAGAGATGTGTTTTCTGAGGCAATGATTTTTCAAAGTTGGGAACTTTTATGTTTGTTAGTCTGTTTTGTCATGACTGCCTCGTACCATAAAAGTGAAAGAAAATATCATTTTCTTTCACACAATAAGTAATTTAGTCCTTTACTTTGGAAATGGACATCGACCATTAAAAAACAAATGTTTTAGTAGTCAAAAGAGTGCTAAGTGAAACATGAATGGTTTCTGAGAATTCATAAATTCCACATTCAATGAAAAGAAGCAGTCCAAGTTTTGAATGACAGTATTTACGATAGTGCACTTGTATACACAGTAAATCCTTTATTCATGTCTTTTGGGGTTTTGTTTTTGTTTTGTTTTGTTTTGTTTTTTTGAGACAGAGACTCACTATGTCGCCCTTGGTAGAGGGACATGGCGTCACAGCAACCCCAAACTCTTGGGCTTAAGTGATTCTCTTGCCTCAGCCTCCCAAGTAGCTGGGACTACAGGCACCTGCCACAACACCCAGCTATTTTTTGTTTGGAAATGTCATTGTTGTTTCGCAGGCCCAGGCTGGGCTCAAACCCACCAGCCTTGGTATATGTGGCTGGTGCCCTACTCACTGAGCTATGAACGCTGAACATCTTTTGGGTTTTTTAACTCTTAGACTTCATTATAAAATGTAAAATGGGCAATTTAAAAATGCTCCAAAGTGTATATTTCTGACCTTTCCCCCATCTCTGTGTTTTCTATATTTAAGTTACAAAATGGCAAACCCTCATGTGAAGTCTAATAAAAAATACAGCATGAAAAGCTTCCCACATTGATACTCAAAATATTCACTTCATTAGCTACAGTATAGTTTGTAAACTCTTTTCGTAGGTTATCTTAGTTTTTTAGCTTTTTTTTTCTTTCTTTTTCTTTGCTTTTCTTTCTTTTTTTTTTTTTTTTTAAGGCTAATCAAGTATAACAGTGGGAGTGGAGAAGGAACAAAGGAATCTGTATCAGGCTGTGATCAATTAGTTGTAAACACCAGGGCACTGGGACCAGAGGAGCTCCAAGAACGTGAGCAGCTCAGAGTGGGCCTCGACCTGTGGTCGTCAGGGCTGTGTCTACGTGGAGTGGCCAGACAAGGGTGTCGGGGGTAGTAAAAGCTCATCCACATTTCACTACCCAAATGTCACCCAGAAGATAGGGTGTCTTTTTCTTTTTGTTTTTTTTTCCATTTAATATGAGGGTACACGCAACTAGGCCACACTGCTTGCCTTTGTAAGGCAGAGTCAAAGTTACAGCTATTCCCTCATGCAGGAAGCGTGCTTGACGCCACATGTGGTTCCTGCTGGGATGCAACCTGCCAACTCCTCTTCCCCTCCCTGCTTCTTGGATTCAATGAAGTTTTTTTCTCGTGTGAGTGTGGTGGTGTTAATCTACAAGTTTCATATTAGTATTGAGTACATGTGATGCTTGCCTTGCCATTTTTTTGATACTTTACTCAGGAAAGTGTTCTCCAAATCCATCAAAGTTGTAACAAAGGATACAAAATCTCCATCTGTTTATGGCTAAATAGTATTCCATGGTGTACACATAGCACAGTTTATTAATCCACTCATGTGTCGACAAACATTTAGGTTGTTTCCTCATCTTTGTGATTATAAATTGAGTGGCTATATACATCCAAGTGTATATGCCCTTACACCAAAATGATTTTTTTTCTTTGTGGTAGATACCTAACAATGCAATTGCAGGATCAAATGGAAGGTCCGTGTTTAGTTCTTTGAGGACTCTCCATACTTCTTTCTATAAAGGCTATACTAGTTTTTAGGATGTCTTTTTCTAATTCATCTACCCCAAAACTCCCCCTTTCTCTCTCTCTCTCTCTTTTTTTTCTTTAGACCGAGTCTCACTTTGTCACCTGAGTAGAGTGTCATGGCATCGCAGCTCACAGCAACCTCAAATTTCTAGGCTTAAGCGAGTCTCTTGCCTCCCAAGTAGCTAGGACTACAGCTGCCCACCACAATGCCCAGCTAGTTTTTTAGAGACAAGGTTTCACTCTGGCTCAGGCTGGTCTCGAATCTGTGAGCTCAGATAATCCACCCACCTTGGCTTCCCAGAGAACTGGGATTACAGGCGTGAGCCACAGTGTCCGGCAAAACTCCTCCTTTTTCTGAATGTTCTACCCAAAGGTCAGATGTGGCACCTTTATTTAATAACCCACAGACACAAAAGATATTTTGCCAACTGTGGCCTTGGCTGAGTGCAAATAACGATTTCTACAAGGAACACAAATCAAAATGTATGTCATGAAAAGGACAGTAACCTTCCTTTTGAAATATGCTAAATTTTACCTATTATGAAAAATTAAAATAATTTCTTTGGGTTTACAACATACTTAAAAGTCTGTTATATTCATCTGCATAAAATAATAAATACTAGTACCATATTAAAAGTGAACAAAATGTAATCTTCAAACTTCAATATTTTTATGTCAGTTTATAATTTGATATTTTAAAAGGTTACTCTGGGAAGATCAGAGATACAATGACAAACAAGGGAGACAGTTAATGAAATCCTTAGACTCAGAGTCTGGCCTAGGCTCATATCCTGGCACCACAACTTGCTGGCTTGTAACCTTAGACAAGAAGTTTATTTGCCCTAAGCCTGCTTCCTTATGCAAAGGTGGTGCTGACAGTATTACTGACCTCTTAGAGATACTATGAACGTTAAATAAGAAAAGCCATGGAAAGCACCTCATAAAGCACCTGGCAGGCCCACGACAGGCACTGCTGGCCAGTAGTAGTAGTAATAGTAGTAGAAATACTACTAGCAGTAGCAATAGTAGTAATACTAGTAGTGCTACTAGTAGTAACAATGGTAGTAATAGTACTAGAGTAGAGTACTAGCTAGTAGAGTACTAGCAGCGGTGGTGATAGTGGCGGTAGTAAAACTAGTAGTACTAGTACTACTAGTAGTACTGGTAGTAGTAGTAGCAGATGGCAAATGATAAGTGGAATTTCTAACATAGTCCCCAGAGATATCCTGCTTTCATGTCTGCGAAATCAATGAAATGATCACTGATCATTCCTATGATCATGCCATGTCATGTGGCACAGTTGACCTTGACGAAGACAAGTGATCTCAGTGGACCTCATCTAATCACAGGAGCCCTTAAAAACAGAGAACTTTCTCTAAAAAGGAGTTCAGGGAGATTCATAGCCTGAGAACCCATTATGGCATTGCCTGCTCTGTGATGGAGGGAACCATGTGAGAAAAAAAAAAAGGGGGGGGGGGACAGAGGACCTCACAGCCGACAGCCAGGACTATTCTGTCAATGACCTGTAGGAGCTTTAAAGTGCATCTGACAATGGTATATGTGAAACTTAGTAAATGTCTCAACACAATAACTGTGAAATTGCCAGGAAGGCTATGTTAACCAGTGTGATATAAATGTGTCAACCGGTCTGTGAAACTAGTGTATGATGCCCCATGATCATACCAATGTACATAGCTATGATTTAATAAAAGAAAAAAAAAAAAAAACAATGTAATTTTTGTCTTCGATAATATGCTGATAAATTTGTTCAACTCTATTTTTTCTTTGGGGAAGTAATGGTGAAGAACTCTGAGGCAGTTGGATCCAGCAAACACTCTCATTACATTTTGTTACTGTTATATAGACATAGATAATTTTTAAAATAGGTGATCTTATACCTATAGTCCCTGCACTTTGGGAGGCAGGGCAGGAGGGATGCTTGAGGCCAAGAGTTCAAGTCCAGCCTGGACAACATAGTGAGAAACTGTTGCTACCAAAAGAAAAAAGAAAATAAAAATTTTTTTTTAGCTGTGTATGGTGGCCTGAGTCTTTATTCCTGGCTATTCAAGAGGCTAAGACAAGAGGATTCCTTAAACCCAGGAGTTTCAGACTACAGTGAGCTATGATAATGCCAATACTCTCTAGTTAGAGCAACAGGACGAGACTATATCTTAAAGAAAAAATAAACAAAAAAATTGGTTTTGAGATAGAAATAGTGAAGCAACTTATATTTCTGATTTTGTCATGCAAAAAGTACAGCCTTTCTCCACTTCCCAGACCTTCTCATGTCCCCACCCAAGTTGCATTTAATCCTTCTCTTATGTATATGTGTGTATATCTGCTTTCTCCAAGTATCTTTGCTCATAGCAGGTGCTGCTCTGTATGACAGTTTACCTACCTTTTGCTACTATTATAATAAGATCCCCTTCATAAAAGTGACTTGTGTCATTTATATATACATAGAATGCAAAAAAAAGTATGCACATTTTAAGAAGGGAAAAAACTGTATTGAAATTGTAATACTCAATATACACTGATAATATTTATTATCTTTTTTTTTTTTTTTTTACTTTTTTTTCATTAAATCATAGCTGTGTACATTAATGTGAGCATGGGGCATCATACACTAGTTTCATAGACCGTTTGACACATTTTCATCACACTGGTTAACATAGCCTTCCTGGCATTTTCTTAGTTATTGTGCTAAGACATTCCACGTTTTTACATTCCACGTAATTTACATTCCACGTTTACTAAGTTTCACATATACCCTTGTAAGATGCACCGCAGGTGTAATATTTATTATCATATATATCGTACTGTATATCTCTTATAATTTCAGAAGTCAAACATGAGTTGAGTATTATAATTTTAGTATAGATTTTTTCTTTCCTAAAATACATGTATATTTTTGAGCACCCTCTGTATGTATATATATTTTTCTCAGAATAAAGCACAGTAGCTGTTTCACAGAAGATGCTGCTGAACACATGTTTATAGATTCAATGAATGGTTTGCAACTCAGCAAAAACACCACCAAGAGGGGAAATACAGTGGTAGTGACTATACTGCTTTACTCTCACACAAATCTGTCAGCCCATAGCTTTAATGTTTCCATTTTCATCAGTCAGTTCCTCCTAGTTAATCATTTTGAGATGAAAATATAACTAGTAAAAAAAAAACAAACAAAAACTTAACTAGTAAAAAAACTCGTATTACTTAGGATCAATATTTGTATGTGCTGTCTGTCTTCTTAATTAATTTTTCAGGTTTCTGTTTGGACTTGAGCTAAAACTCTTTTCATAACTTTATCATTGATAAATAAGTAGAGATATAGATGGATAGAAAATAGATAGGTAAATCTTATCATTAAAGAAAGTGTGATATCAAAAATTGGTTTATAATTTTGCACCAGAGTATACCTTGTTTTAACAGTCTAGGATGAAATTTTTTTTCCATCTAATATTTTATGAAGGTTAATGGTTAAATTTTTGATTAATTCACTGTGGGCTAATACTAAGGCTTTGATTGTTCACGTAGTAGTCATAAGAATCTGAGTTCTTACCCATCATTAAGAATACAAGCAACAAAATGGCATAGGCTGAGCAGGGAGAGGTCTTGGAGATCCCATGGGGCCTCTTAGGTCCTTCTTTCCTGTATCAGACACACTCTATGGCCTACAGGAATAGAAAAAGGTCTCAAGGGAGGTACGTACATTGTCGCACACTGTGAGAACATTTAAATGATGAAACATCTCTATTATATGCCCAGATTATTAAGGAATTTTCATGACATTTCCTAAGGGAGTGTGCCTCATAATTTCATGGATTCTAGATTTCTTAACTATAAGAAATCCTAAACCAGGGTCATTCTTCTAAAAGAATTCAAGAGATTAGAATTCTCCTGCTACCAAATGTTATTAGTCTACTAGCTGAAGGTCAGTTATTACCATGTGTGCAAATAAATTAAATTGAAACTCTTGCCTTTTCCCTCTGGAAATGCTCCTTCATTATTGGTGAAATAACATATTCCAAGGCAATCATTGTAACCCTTTCCTTTCTGTCCACCCTCTGATGTTATTCAATAAATCTTTGTCAGAATATTTCTAAGATTTAAAAAAAAATTAAAGTATTTTTTTTTCAATATCTAGTGAAAAGATTAAGCATTGTAACACTGAGAGGGCCAGTAGAATTTGAACCATTCAATGAGGTAGAAATTACCTGAATAAAGCATGTTCAAGATGCACATATCCCTTTGGGAATCTTCTTGTTTCTTTTTACCAATTTAGTTATTCTTTTTTGCTCTATCATTTTGGTCACTTGAAAATTTTAATATGTGCTATGAATAGGTTTAATTTAGTGCTTAGTTTTTCAAAGGTCAAATTCACTTTCTTTTCTGGCCAAATAGTGTGTATAGGTATTGCCTCAATAGGGAGCTTCAACTCAGTTTCCCAAAATTGTCTCTTTTGTGTGTGTGTTTGTTTATAGAAATGGGGTCTCACTATGTTGCCCAAGATGGCCTCAAACTTTTGCCCTCAAGCAATCCTTCTCCCTGGGCCTCCCAAAGTGCTAGGATTATAGGTGTGAGACACTGCACCCAGCCCTTCCCCAAATATTTTGTTATACTGGGAGTCATCATCTAAAAAAGTCTGGTTTTTATGTAATCGTATCAATGGTTTTACATTTTGTGACTGTATAGTTGAGATAGAGATATTAAAGTATATTTGGAATACCAAGCATCAGTTATAATCTGAAATCTAATTCTCTATTCATTCCCATTAGAAACAACATTTTCCAAAAGATGGTTGTGCAGTTGGGCCTCCGTATCCATGGGTCTCATGAATCTGTGAATTCAACCAATCATAGATACTGAATATATTCAAGAAAAAACATTTCAATGCTGTATGTAGAAACTAAATAAATAAACTAACTAAATAAATGGCGGTCCTGTTACACTGAACATGTACGGATTTTATCTTGTCATTATTCTCTAAGCAATATGCTATAACAACAATTTTCATAGTATTTACATCATAGGTATTAGGTAATATAAATAATAATTATACATGAACAGGTGAGTATAGGTTATATGCAAATACTACACATGGCGCTATATCTAAAGGACTTGAGCATTCATGGATTTTTCTATCCTTGAAGGTCCTGGAGCAAACCTTCCACAGATACAAAGTGACAACTTTACCACACATTCCCAAGCGCAGGATCGTGCATAGAATAAGGTGTGAGGCTTGTGGGCATAGCTGTATCTCAGGTATTCTAGAACAGGTTTTTATATAGATCAGCATCTAAATGTCATTACATAATAATACTCATCCTCAAAGGGAATGAAATGAACTATTCACAGTTTACTAGACAGATAACATAAACATAAAAATAACCAGAAATTAGTTTCTTTTATATTTATCACTTGCTTTGAGTTGATCCACTTCTAAATTTTTTTTAAAATGTATTATGTTTCAATCCAATTAATACCTAACATTTTCACTCTTTTCTCAAAGATATTTAACTAATTATACAAATATCAGTTTTCTGTTGTATTTTAGCCTTTAAGTTGGACAATAACAATTTGTACAGTTCTACCTCTCTATATTTTAGTTCTTTTTGCTTCTGATTGTCATCTGGCCTATTTTTTCCTCATTGCTTAAAAAAAAGGCTTTGTTTCATATTTATCTACATATCAGAATTGCAATTACATATATTTAGTTTTATTCTTGTCAGATTTCTCTTTTTGTCATAACCTTGTGTACATAATGCACACATATCTTTTACATTTAATGTTGACTTCATTTGAAGTTGCATGGTAAGTGCTAAGAAATGTTATGCCTTGTTGCTACTGATATTTATAGTAAATTTTGATTATATATTATTGGAAATTTGGGGGGAAAAGCATTATAATTTACATAATGATTCCACTGTTTGTTATATAGGTTGCTCGGCAATTCTTTTCCTGTTAAAAATGAATGTATACTTTTAGTTTTTTGTGGAAACTCCATACTGTTTTCCATAATGGTTATTCTAAGTTACATTTGCACCAACAGTGTTTAAGAACTTTCTTTTTTCTGCATTGGTTATTTTGTCTTTTTGTTGATAATAGGCTTCTTAATTGGAGAGAAATGACATTTCATTATGGTTTCAATTTGTATTTCCCAATAATGATGTTGAGCATTTTTTAATATATTTGTTTGACTACTTATATGTCTTCTTTTCAGAAATGTCTATTCAGTTCATTTACTGACTTTTAAATGAGATTTTTTTGCTACTTAAATTGTTTGAATTCCTTATATATTCTGAATATTAATCCCTTCTTGAATGAATGCTTTGCCAATACTTTCTCCCTTTCTGTAGGCTGTCTCTTCACTCTGGATTTTTCCCTTGGCTCTGCAGAGCTTTATAGCTTGAAATACCACTTATCTATTTTTGCTTTTGTTGCCTGTGCTTTTGAGGTTTTATCCAAAAAATCCACCTAGATCAATGTCCTTAAACATTTCATCTATGTTTTCTTCTGGTTGTTTCAGAGTCTGGGGCCTTGCATTTAGTTCTTTAATTCATTTTGAGTTGATTTTTATACCTGGTGAGAGACAAGGGTCTAGTCTCATTCGTCTGGATATGGATATCTGTTTTTCCCAGCACCATATTAAAGAGACAGTACCATATTATCCAGCAATCTCACTACTGGGTATACATTTTTACAAAAGGAAATCAGTATGTTGAAGAGTTATCTACATTCCTATGTTTATCGCAGTACTATTCATGATAGTCAAGATATGGAATTAACCTAAGTGTTCACCAACAGAGGAATAGATGAAGAAAATGTGGTGTATATACACAATGGGGTGCCATTCAGCCATTAAAAGCATAAAATCCTGTCATTTGTCATGAAATGGATGAGCCTAGAGCACATGATGTTAAGTAAGCCAGGAAAAGAAAGATAAATACTGCCTGTTCTCGCCCATATGTAGAAGCTAAATAAGTTGATCTCATAGAAGCTGAGAGAAGAATTGGGGTTCTTAGAGGCTGGGAGGGATAGAGGATTAGGAAGGGATAGGAGATGCTCGTTAATGAATATAAAACAGGAGGGGTGAGTTCTGGTGTTTTATTGCATTATAGGGTGACTATAGTTAACACTATTTTATTCTATATTTTCAAATAGAGAATTTTGAATATTTCTAATACAAAGAAATGATAAATGTTTGAGGCAATGTATACGCTAATTACTCTGATTTGATCATTACACATTATATATAAGTATTGAACTATCACATTGTACCCAATAACTATGTACAATTATTATGTATCAATTAAATAGTAAAAATAAGTGTATAACCATCAATTATGCTCCTAGATATACACTGTGAAAAAATTAGTACTTTTTTAAATCAGAAGACATGTACATGATTGTTCTTAACAGTGTAATACATAAAATCTAAAAACTCAAAATGGCCCAAATACACATCAGAGAGTGGAGAAATTACAATAGATTAATATAATGAAATGCCACACACACAAAAAACAAAATTTGTACTACATGCAACAGACCTTACAAATCTAATAAGGGATATGATGGATGTGAATAAATAGATACACTATAAAAGCAGCAGGTGCCACAAATTATATATTATTAAATTTATGCAAAGTTTAGGAACAGACAAAACTGATCCATGGTGATAGAAATGAACATAGTGGTTACCTGGGGATGAGGGGCAGGGCTGGGGGTGCTGGTGCTGTTGACCCTGACATTAGTAATAAGGGAGCCTGACCGGGTGCTGGGAATCCATATCTGATCTGAGTGCTGATTACATGGCTGCGTTCTTCTAAGACTCAGTCTGTTATCGAGTCATTTCAGTACAGCTTCTGACTACCGCCTCCTCCCTTGTAAAGGTAAGCAGAGAGAGTCAAGTATTTCTAATTACCTTCAAAGCTGATTGAATAGTAAAATCACTCCTGACAGCAGGCAGCTCCCCTGCTGATTCTCCACTGAAGAGTTTTAAGTCCATACAATTTCCTCTCTCTTTTTTAGTAACATTCTCATCTTTTAAAATTTAAGTTGTTTTAAATATGGGACTAAGAGTTTCTTTAAATATTTCCATGTCATTATCCATCATTTGTACTAATTCTACTAGTTTAATTAGCATGTTACCATGCAGGAGTGATGCATGTCAAGGTTGTCTTTAACTGTCTTTTGAATTCTTCTATTTGCATCACCAAGCCCTTGTTTTAAAGTTTTCTGAATAAAGGAGGCAGTGTAATTTTGGAAAGAGTAGGCTAGGCATCAAGCTATCTGAGTTCTATCACTGGCTCTACAATGAGATTCATAGGTACATTTTCTTTACTAAAATAAGAAATTTAAAAAGAGGTGGATCAGGTGGATTTTTTTTTCCACTCTAGGTCATTAAGTACATATTCTTCACATTGAGATGAGTAGTAAAGATTATTATAAATAGAGTATTGGCACATACTGACTATAGCTGCATACTTGGTTTCAACGAAGATCACATGAAATGTTACTGATAACAAATGTTCTGATGAGACCCTTCATTTCATGGCTTTAATCTTGACACCCAGATAGGAGTTACAGGACCATCAATCTCTTTCTGCAGCTGCTGGAGCTATTTCCAATGCTAATGTTCGTTCCATTTCTAGGAAATCTTCCTCCTGTTTTATCTCTGACAACTCGAACATATCCATTGAAAAGAGGGGTGATAGGAGACAAAAAAAGGAAGCTATAGTTTAGGGGACAGGGAGTGATTTTTTCTTTGTGTTAGAAACAGGTAATTTGATCATAGTAATTCATCTTTCTAAGATTAAATAAACTGAGTTCAATCTGTCCTGAGTACTCAACCTCTTCAAAGAATAGATTTTTGATTTCAATATATTTTTGGCTTTCGTCATCTAGCTTGAAGACTAATGAGACTATTGTCCATATGCAGTGTTTCTGAATAAAATTCCTGCCACTCCCTGGATTCATGCACAGGAAGTATGGCTGATCTAGGAGAAGTATTGCAAGATGATAGAATTCGCTGCCCTAAATGTGCCCCCAAGGGAATTTAGAGGTGCTAATATTACACACTGTACAGCCCTCTCTGCTAGGTACCTGCATAATCACAGCATTGGAATTGACATATTTGTCATAGACAATCACATTGGAAACTTTCCAAAGCCATAAATAATGGCTAGGGCACCTGTAATATTTTCTAGATGCAGAGACATGGCACTTAATCTTGATGTAATTTGCACCGGCTGAAGCCCAGGGACATTCATATTTAGTGCTCATGCCTGGGTTACTGCATGACACCCAAAGCTCCCAAAATTCAACAAGCCTCTTTGGGTTAGATGAAACCTTGCAAGCATATCTTGTCCAACTCCATGGTTACAAACAAATAGTCCTGGTGAGATGATAATACATACTTTCAGAGATTTCCTAAGGTTGACGTATTAAACAAATATTTATGATTAATAATTAACACCCAGATACCAAACACTATTCCCAGAACTTTACATGCATAATTTTAATTAATCTGAACAACCTGTCTACTACAGAGATGAATTTTTTTATTATTATTTTATATATGGGAAAAGTGGAATACAAGGAAGTTGAGGGCCAGTGTTAAGTAATATTCTCCCAAAAGTGGTAGATTTAAATGGGTTGAAAGTGTGATTTTTGAACCAGAGTTTTTAAAAAGTAAAGCCCCAGCTCTTCTTTGTATTGCCTCTGGGACACTAGGCTGGAGCATTAAGTCCTCTATACCTTAGTATGCTCTTTAGTAAAATGGGAACAATAATTATAGTTACCTAAAGGATTGTGAGCATTATAAGAATTGGGTGAGCCCGTAGCAATAGTGTCTATTTTATCCTACGGGCTTAATAAGTGATAATGTTACACTATTCTATCTCTGATGTGAAGAATGTTCGATGTTTAATCACAGTATTGAGATGAGAAATTTTGTCTCTCTTTTCCTTTTTAGGCTGTGTGCCCATCCTTTAAAGAGATGATGTGTAACTCATATCAAGCACCCAGCAAGATAAATACCACATACAGCTTCACTGAACTAAGACAGGAATAAAGCATGATGCTTGTGTTTGAGAGTGTCCTGATACACTGCAGGAATGAGATCATCACAGTTGCCTGAATATAGAGCAGCATGTATATGGCACACCTCACGCCCTTTCCTGATTCCTGTGACATTTTTTGAAGTAATAATTCTATTAATATTCATATTAGATTGTAATATTTCTCCTTAAAGCTCCTTTTCCCTCTACTAACTTGAGGCATTCTAAGCTGTTCAGGTGCAATATTCCAGTTATCACATCATCTTTGTAATAGCAGTCCTGGCATAGTAACGTATATGGTAAGTGATTGTAGATAGGTGTGTGTGTGTGTGTGTGTGTGTGTACCATGTGTACATAAAAGCAGAGTAGAAGGTTAGCCTCAATGTTGCTACAGCAGACATCAGGCTAATAGGATAAAGGCCTCTGCTCTGCTCTTTAACTTATGGCTTGGCATTGTACAAATCACTTGCCATGAGTTGTTTTGACATCAAATACAGCTCATCACATCCTTTAATTTCCCTTTCCACATGTCTTTAATAACTGTACTGTGGGGAGCCAGCCTGTGAGTGTTCTCTGCTGGGCAGTGATGAGAGAATGAAGAAAATAAAGACAATAGAAATATAGTAAAATTTACAGAGTGGGCCCAGGGGGTTGATGCCCTTTATGTGAGAGACAGCAGTGACCCTGAACTCCAGATACACTCTGTTTTTATTACTTTTTTGGAGCAATAAATGGCTGTTTATAATAATATATGTCATCTTTATAGTTTCTCATGTCCTAATTTTTCATTACTCAACCATTTATCTTTTAGTTATTTTTTTTTTAATATTTATCAATCACTAACAAAATAATAAAAAACAAAGAAAAAGGGAACATGGACTTTAGAGTTAGATGCCACCCAATTAATCTTCTGCATTCCTGTGAAACATATTTGTTGAGGCCCTCCTTATCTCAAGAGTCAGAGAGAAAAAAAACTAAATACTCTATTCTCACACCTACGAAAACTAGTCTTCCTTGTTCAATGAGCCAACTATACATATTTTCCTAGTTAGTCTTAAAAAGACTTTCCAAGCCTTTTCAGGCCCAGTCAGGCCCTTATGGACCTTTTCTCTGGGGTTCTCCCTGACTTCAGCCTGGCCTTTGCAGGCTTTTTTCTGAAAGTCCTTTGATGTTCATGTCAAACTGTCTCATAAAGTCCCCAATATAATATGTTCTCGTAGAGATTCAGGTCCTCTCCCATTATCCTATATATCTGATCTTAATCATAAAACTTTTGTACAATTATTTTATTGTTATATCAGTGTAACTCTATTGTCATAATCGTAACTTCCCTAATGTTCACTCATACTGTAATACTTAATGGAATCTATGGCAAATAATTGTTCTGTTTTCCAGAACAAATCATAAACTAAATGCTCATTGATATAATATTGATATCTCCTGATTGAAGGGAGCCTGGTGTGTAAGGGTCCTGACTTCAAGAAGCTGTACTTCTCAAGAAAAAAAGGGGTGGGGGGATATATAGATGAGCAAATGTTGGAGTTACTCTTCTAGCTAATCTGCTTTGCAAATGTCCCTACATTACATTAATAACACAAGCTCAGGGTTTTGTAGGCCCCTTTGTTAGTCGGCTTGGGTTGCTATAACAAAATACCACAGACTGAGTGGCTAACAGCAGAAATTCCCATCTCACAGCTCTAGGGGGAGGAGTCCACATCAAGGTGCTGGTAGATTCCTTCCTGGTGAGGCCAGCTTCCTGCCTTCTCCCTATGTCCTCATGTGGAAGAGAAAGAAGACTCTGGCAGGTAGAGAGAATTCCATCCTTCTCTTCTTTTAAAGGCCCTAATTCTATCATGAAGGCCCCATCCACATGGCCTCATTCACACCTAATTTCTTCCAAAAGAAATGCTCTGCCTCCAAATACTATCACATTGGTGGTTAGGGCTTCAACATACAAATGTAGGGAAGAGAAAAACATTCAGTCCTTAACAACTCTTTTTAAATATAGATAAATCATCATAAGCTTGTAATCTTAAATGAACCAGCTCTCTTTTTTGAAAAATGGAAAGATAGGATCCCTATATATTACTGAAATAAAAGAAGAGGTTAAGAAGATATTTAGACCTGAATCTGCAAATATAACATAACACATTCTCCTACACAGTCAGTTTCCATCACCTACCTCTTTTTGGTGTGTAATTTGTGCTTTGAATGTGTTTTCTAGTGATTGCTAATGGCAGAAACCTTCTGTTGGTCAGGGAAGTTAAAAGAGTTGTCATTTTGACAACTGCCAAACATTCAAAGAAATTCAAAGCCTTTTTGACTATTTTATCAAAGATACAACTCATTCTCAGAAAAGCTTAGGTGAAAGTCTATTTTAACTATCATGTCTTGCGATCACCAGATATCTGTTAGAACTTAACCATGTTTAAAATTTTTCTGTTTTCTAAGACTTTTGCTAGCACCATAACAGATAAGGGTATACATTCCGAGGATCCAGAAAAGTGCTCTGAGGAAAGAAGAGTGTCAGACATAAGTTTTATTATTTATTAATTATGTTTGTTGCTATAGGCATTCCTCAGATATATTGCTGGTTTGGTTCAAAGCCACTGCAAAAACTGAATATTGCTATAAAGGCAGTCACATGAATTTTTTTGGTCCCAATACATACAAAAGTTATAGTTACACTATACTATATTAAGTGTGCAGTGACTTTATGTCAAAAAATGAATATATATCAATAGAAAAAAAGCTTTATTGCTAAAAAAAAAAGTAAATGATCATCTGAGATTTCAGTGAGTCATCATCTTTATGCTGATGGAGGGTCTTGCCTCCATCTTGATGGCTGTTGACTGATCACAGTGGTGGTTGTTAAAGGCTGTTTTTCTCTTCCCTAAGGTGGTTGTAATTGTCTGTGGAAATTTCTAAAAATAAGACAACTGTGAAGTTTGCCATATCCATTGACTTTTCCTTTTATGAAAGATTTCTCTGTAGCATGTGATGTAGTCTTATAGCATTTTACCCACATTTGAACTTTTAAAATTGAAATCAATCCTCTGAAACCCAGTTACTGCTTCATAAACTGAGTTTATAAAATACTCTATTTTTTTGTTTTCATTTCAACAATGTTCACAGCATCTTTGCTAGGAGTAGATTCTATCTTGAGAAACCACTTTTATTATTATTAATTTTTGCTCACTAATAAGAACCAATACTTTATTTATTCAAGTTTTATTATAAGATACAACAATTCAATCACATCTTGAAACTACACTTCAAATTCTAGTTCACTTACTATTTTTACCACATCTGCCAATCTTTTACTATGTCTTAAACCCCAGTCATACATGAGGGCTGGAATCAACCTCTTCCAAATTCCTGTTAATATTGATATTTTGACCTCCCTACCATGAATCATGAATATTGTTAGTGGAATCTAGAATGGTGACTCCTTTTCAGCAGATTTTCAATTAACTTTGCTCGGATCTGTCAGAGTAATCACTATCTATGGCAGCTATATCCTTATAAAATGTATTTCTTAAATAATGAGACTTGAAATTAAAAATTACTCCTTGTTTCATGGGCTGCAGAAGAAATTGAAAATATCATTAATCTGACATTAGCAGACCTGAAAATATCATTAATTTTCTTGCACATCTCACTCAGAGATCTTGAGTGGCCAAGTGTATTGTGGATGAACTGTTATATTTTCAAAAGGAACTTTTCTAAGTAGTAGATCTCAATAGTAGGCTTAAAGTATTCAGTAATCCATGCTATGCACAGATGTACTTTCATCTAAGCTTTGCTGTTCAATGTATAGAGAATAGGCAGAGTGGATGTTGCACAATTCTTAAGAGCCCTTGGTTTTACAGAATGGTAACTGAGCATTGGCTTCAACCGAACAACCTTCAGTAGCCCCTAACAGGACAATCAGCCTGTCCTTTGAAGCTTTGAAGTGAGACATTACCTTCTTACTAACTATGGAAGTCCTTGAGCAGTGGTTCTCAACCTTCCTAATGCTGTGACCCTTTAATATGTTTCTCATGTTGTGGCGACCCCCAACCATAAAATTATTTTCATTGCTACTTCATAACTGTAATTTTGTTACTGTTATGAATCATAATGTAAATATCTGATATGCAGAATGTATTTGGCGACCCCTGTGAAAGGGTCGTTCAACCCCCAAAAAGGTCACGGACCACAGGTTGAGAACCGCTGTCCTAGAGGTTATCTTTTTTCAATTTTGTATAAGGATGTTTTGTCTACATGAAAAATGTGTTGTAGCTGCCTTCATTGGCAATCCTAGCTAGATGTTCTGCATCCTTTGCTGCTCATCTTATACTTTTATGAAGATGGTTTCTTTCTTTACATCTCATGGACAAACATCTGCTAACTTTAAATATTTCTTCTGTACTTTTGTCACCTCTATTAGAATTCATTGAATTAAAGAGAGAACATTACTTGGGACTAATTTTGGCTAAAGGGAATGTTGTGGTTTGATCTTTCATCCAGACCACTAAAGTTTTCCATATTAGCAGAAAGGCTGTTTCACTTTTATTACTTGTGTGTTCATTGGAGTAGCACTTTTCTTTTCCTTCAACTTTTCCAGAACTTTTCTTTGGATTCACAACTTGACAAACTGACTCAAGTGGCCTGGCTTTCAGCTCATCTAATATTTTTATGTGCCTTTCTCACTAGCTTAATTATTTCAACTTTGATTCCAAGTGACACGTGTGACTCTTCCATTCACATGGACACTTGGAAGCCATTGCTGTTTTATTAATTGGCCAAATGCCAATATTGTGTGCCTCAGGAAATAGCGAGTGAGATGGGGAAAAACAATCACTATAGTAGTTAGAACACACATGACATTTGTTGATTAAGTTTGCCATCTTATATAGGTACAGTGTGTGGACCCCCAAACAGTTATAATAGTAACATCAAAGATCACTTATCATAGATCACCATAACAAATACAATAATTAAACAGTTTAAAATATTGTGAGAATTACTAAAATGTGACACAGAAAAATGAAGTGAGTATATGCTGTTGGAAAAATTATGTCAACAAACTTCTTCAACACAAAGTTGACACAAGCTTTTAATTTGTAAAAAAATACAACACATTTGTGAAGAACAATAAGGGGCAGCAAAACAAGGTATGCCTTTACTAAAAAGATTCTAGTGAGTTTTGCTTTTACCAGTTGTAGAGGGTAAGACCTCAGCCCTATTCTTTACCTTTTCTTTACTCTTGTAGTTTAATTACTAATTTGCACTGCAAAGCCATCATTCTTTCTTCTGCTTTGGGTTAAGGTTAGTGTATATATCCATTTCACATTGCATGCTATTAATTTGTTGAAGCTAGGCACAAATTTTCATTGTGTGTCTTTTATGGCACTTAGAACAGTGTCTCAAAGACATGAGAAGGCTTGTTAAATTGATTTACATTGATACTGATCACAAGGTCTAGAAACAGGATGCTTTAGAAAGATTAAAAGAACACAGATTGTTTATCTTAAACAAAAGATCAAATGCTATTCTGAGAGTCTACAAATCAATAAAATTTGTTATATCATTAGTGGGGGAAAGGAGAGCTGGTGGGGAGTGGAGCCGTCACCACTCTGTCTCAGAGTCTGCTCTGGGCCGGCTGCCAAGTACGGGCCTCATCTCTGTGCTTTCTGGTCATAGTGGGCCAGGCATTTTTGGATGATTCTACTTAATTGGTTCTACTAAGCCCCAAAGAATTTCATCTTAATTTCTGACTGTGTTTATAATTGGTAGCTATTGTTTTGCATATAGGATCATTTATTACATGTAGTTGTTCTGCTTTTCTGGAAAGATCCAGATTATCCATACGAGCTTAACTTATTTACTAATTTTTACTGAAACATATACAATATGTTATCAGTTGTATTCAGTAAATATTTACTGAGAACTTACTATGAATTAGGATATCAGTGATATACTAGAAATCTAAAAAGGATTATAATATATGCCTTGCTTGCCCATGAAAGGCTCATAGTCTGGTGGGAGAAATATCAAAGTTAAAAAAAAAAAAAAGCTTTATAGCATATCATCTGTTACTTCAAGTACACATAGAAGCTCTGCAATATTGATTATTTCCTGGACAAGAAAACTGTCTTAAAATGATACAAATAATTAATTATGAGTATTCTATAACCGTACAATAGTTAAATTAAAAATCAATTATAAAAAGATCTTTTAAATTCTCACAGGTTTAGAAATGAGTCAACATAATTAACACGTATATTGACAAGGAAATAATAGTTAAATTTAATGAACTATTTTGAATTGAATATATAATACACACCCACACAAGAGAAAACCTCAATTCAATTTAAGTTGATGGGAGGGGGGAGGAGGTAGGAGGAAGAGGGGAAGGAAGAGAAGTTATGAGGGGGATTGGGTGCTCCCACCTAATGGGCACAATATAATGGTCTGTGGCACTCTCCTGGGTGAAGGACAGAACTACAACAGGGACTCTACCAAACAAGTCTAAACACTGTAACCTAATTGTACCCTCATATTAATCTGAAATTTTTTAAAAAAGAACAAAGTTAAAAAGTATTTAATGAAAATTTATGGAATGTAGCTAAAATGTGTACAGAGTGGACTTTATATCACTATCTGTATATTTTAGAAAAAAAGTTTAAAAATCCATAAACTACATATTCTTCTCAAGAATGTAAAACAATAACAATAAATTAAATATAAAGTAGAAAAAAAGACATAAAAAGAGTAAAATAAGTAAAAATGAAAAGAAATATACTAAAACCCATACCAGTGCTGAATGATGGTTCTCTGAAAACATTAGTAGAATCAAGAAACACCAGTTGAGATGGACGCTATACTTTGTAACTTCATAAATGGTGAAGCATGTTCTGATCACTCTAGTTTTCTCTCTTTCTCACCCACCCTCATTATGTCTCTGAAATAGATGATACTAATTTTCAAAGTTGAACCTTTTTTGCATTATAAATATCCAAAACTAAAGCTCAAATTGGGCCAGGAATAGTAATTAACCTTTTCTTTTTATTTCATGTCATTAAATAAATCATGCACATATTTAATGAACCACACAGTACTAGAATATGTGATTGTAAAGGTTCTGATTCATCCCATAATCCCATTTTTGGGTAAAATTTTCCTGTGACTTCTGCCCAGATATTCCCTTAAGTTAAATCCTGTGACATAAAGAATGACAGACACTCCCCTGCCCCTCCCAACCATTAACATGAGGCAGGGAAGCAGGTGTTAGTCCCCAAAAGAGCGAGGGCCATTTTTTAAGGCCATTTCTTCTATAATAGCTGTAGCCTCCCTGGTGTTCCAGTGTGACACAGTAAAGACAAGGAAAAGTTTGGCGCAAAGAATCTTGGAAACTTAACAAACTTTGTGATATTCTCTAGTGTTATGAAAGATTTCAATGCCATTCTTCAAATAAAGCCTGAAACATGAAGACGTTATCAAGTAGCAACATTTTCGTGGACTTTCAGTTTAGTCTTCTCCCGTCACAAACAAATTTATGTTCCATAATCAGTAATGAATGTGTTTAAAGGAGGGTTGAAAGTTCGAGGCTGCCATTGTGACTATCACCCCTAATTTGAAAGTATTTTTTCTTTAGCAATCTCACATAATATCTAAATTTTAAAGGCTCTTGACATGTTACATCTGGCTCAGTGTTAGTAACTGAAAACATGCCTACTTTTCTTACTGTAACACTGATATTAAAAATGAGCATAGCCTGTGCCTGTACTCTGCCTGGGCAACCGTCCATGCACCACAGATAACCTAGACACTGAATTTAAATAAATCTGACATGAAATAAGAGGCTAAAAGTCTCAGCCTAAAAAAAAAAAAAAAAAAAAAAAAAGAGGAAAGCTTAAACAATCAAGTCTAGATATTCTGTAATCTACAAAAAGAAACTAAAAATAGTTTAAGATAAAGGGATTGTCATCAGATAGGCCAGATTGTAGATAAGGAACTGCAGCCTGTTGGAGCTTAAAAGCACTTGTGAGAGTGAAAGATAAAGAAGAGAGGACCAGCCAAGTCAGGGAGAAAAGACTCACCAAAGGCAGACGTCCACTCTTAGTATTTAAGTACATATTGTATTTCAAATACTTTTGGAATATTATCTTCATGCAAATTCTTGATTTTACAGAAAAACTAAAGAATTGCCACGATACATGTAATGGAAATTAACGACGTTAGGAGCCTCCTACCAAATACCCAGACTTATTTTAAAGGTGAACTAAGATCATGAAATATTAGTACGAGAACGGAGAGGGTAGACCAGAATCATGATCCCAGGAATGTAAATCTCACCTAGATGTGAAAAGCAGGGAGAGAGATTTTTCCCTAATAAACAGTATTAGAGAAATTGATTATGTTGAATCATACCAAAAAATATCAATTCCAGAAAGACAAAAGACTTTTAAAATTTACCTAGGAAAAGTTTTTATGATAGCATGTTGGGAAAGTATTTTTAAGAAAAATCAAACAACACAAACTGTAAATGAGAAGTTTGATAAGTTGTATTATATTGAAAGCAATACAATTTGTTAATCAAAAGATAGTATCGGGAATGTGACTGGACATAACAAAATTAGAAGGTATTTTCAATGCATATAATTAACAGATAATAGCATCTGAGATGTGAGTATACATATGTACATACATACTGTATATTTATACACAGTTAAATTACATATATATGTATATGTTTGTTTTTTCTACTGATGAGAAAGGCTAACAACAATTCCAGTGAAAACAGATCAAAATTAAGAACATTCCACTATCTGGTGTCCAATAAAACATATATTCTTAGCCTCATTCACAGTTAAGGAAGTCATAATGTGACACAGTTTTAAATGTACATTACTGACAAAAAGTTAAGAATTCTGACTCTAATAATGTTGGCAAAAACAGTGAATCTCTTTCCAAATCACTTTGTAATGCAATTGGCTATCATGCAATAAAATTAAGAACATGTCTAGCATAGAATGTCATAATGCCATTTCTGAGCATGTAGATAATAGAAATTTTGTACATATGTACCAAGAAATAGAAAAGAAAATTCATAATGACTTTAATTGAGGAGGAAAAAATTGCCATAGTGAAAATATCTATTGGCAGGAAATGAGATGTGATAACTATGGTGCAATTTTACAATGGAATATGGCCTTGTTGTGCAAATAAATAGATTATGGGACATACTAAAAATTATGCACCTCAGAAACATAACTTTATATAAAAATAAAGCTAGTTGCAAAATATCAACAGTATAGAGAGTCGGGTAAATTTATCATGTCCAAATAAGGAGAACAGTACCGTGATCTCACACACACAGACACCCTCATACTTCTGAAGACAATCATTGAACAAGGAGCACAACTGCCAGGATCACAATTTCTCCTGTGAAGAGAAAAGAAATTCTATTAGCAAAATGCACTCAGTGGTATTCAAAATTATAGTTAAATTTTGGTTTCTTATACTGGTTAGTGAGGTTAGTGAGATATTCATATCCTCCTCCTCCTTTTTTTTCTTAAGAGGTAAGGTTTTGTTCTGTTCTGGAAAGAAGGGACAGGATCACAACTCATTGTAGCCTCAAACTCCTGGGCTCTAGCTGTTCTCCTGCCTCAGGATCCTAGGTAGCTAGTGTTATAGGTATGAACCACCACACCTGGTGTGTTATTCTTGACAAAGATGCTATATATATATATATATATATATATATATATATGTATATATATATATATATAATTTATATATATATAATTTATATATATTGATTATTTATATATATATATTAATTTTTTACATATAATGCTCTTAAACTAAAAAAACAAGCATTAGTAAACCATTTAAGGAGAAAGATAGTAGTTTGGGAACAGATGTGCAATGTTAAGTAGATACCATTGGTGTCTAATAAAAACAAAGCAACCATAATTTCCCAAACTATGTTCTCTTAGGTAGTACACAGCCACCACTAGCCAGCACAACATCTTTTAGGAAATTATACTCCATTGTGTGGGGGAGAGATACAGCATGAAGGACAGGAGCAAGGCTAGACTGACTGTTCACCTCCCTTTGCCATCCTTGTTCAGGTTCAAAGAATACGATCAGATGTGGCTACGAGGGTAGAAAGATGAAAATCATAGATTTATTTTCTGTACTTCCAGAGGAAGATCAGAGGCAATGGCACAAAAAAGTAATATATCCTATGCAGATCACCGTGTAGCATGCAGAGCTTGGAACGCACATCAGCCTCACAGATCTGAGGCAACACCCCCAGCCTGAACAGGGAGTGCACGCAGTCTTAATAATTTACTGAGGTGGAGCTGAAAGTATTCTGTGAGCTACACACATATAATTAATCAGTTATTTTGTATATGTTTTCTTTCTAAAACAACTTTATTTTAGAACAGATTTGGGTTATAAAAATATAGTTTTAGAAAGCAGAAAAATTGGAAAGATAGTAAAAAGAATTTCTATATATCCTACCATCCAGTTTTCACTATTATTAACACCTTACATAATAGTAAGGAACATTTATTACAGTTAAAGAACTGATGTTGGTATGTTGTTATTAAGTAAAACCCGTACTTTCAGATTTCCTTAGTAACTACCTGAAGCTCTTTTGGGCCTGGATTCCATCCAGGATAACACATTACATGTAGGAGTCATTTCCTTTCAGATGCTCTTGGCTGTGACAAGTTTCTGAGGTTCCTTGTTTATAATGACTGAGAGATGTGAAGAGTATCAGTGAAATATGATAGTCTGTAGAATGTCCTCGTTTGGGACTTCCCAGTGTATTTAGTAGACTGGAATGATGTGACTTTACACGGAACGTCACAGAAGCTACGTGCCGTTTTCATCATATCATATAAAGGGTCCGTGCTAAGATTACAGGGTAGAGACATGTTTGTCAGATTTCTCCACTAAACTCACCCTTCCCTCCATGTCCACACTGTACTCTTTGGGAGAATGTTTGAAATATGCTTCAGTCCCTTGAGGGGAAAGACTCTACACAAAAGATTTGGGATTGTAAGGAATGCAAGATAGGTCTATTATCCTCCATTTATTAGCTCTTACAACATTTGGTTATGTCACTATTGACTCATAGATATTTATTTTATACTTTCTAAAAATATTCCATAACAACTTCATCTACTGTGTGCTCAAGTTGTAACTTTGGCATTTGGGAGGACTTTCAGCTGTCTCTTGTATTCCTTTAAAATACATACCCCATCACTGTGTGTGTGGGGTAGGGGGACGGCCCTTTTTCTAAAGACTTCTGGTTCCTTTAATTGTAAATGATATTAGAAACAAATGTTTGGGCACAGTTGTGCTCTTTTCTACTAAAGTGTTTTACTTCTAGGCCCACTCAGCTGGCAGAGCAAAGAGATATATGTATGCATACTAACCCAGGTATGCATAGATTTATAAACGCTTACAGATGTTATCATCTGTGCTTGTTATTTAGCTAAATATGCATTTGTCCTGATGTCTCTAATGCTAATACAGTACGACATGGAGCATTGGAGACTTTTGTCCATGCTTGTCTGTAACCTCCCCTTCAAAACACTGAGAAAACTTGGCTCCCATCATCCACCCACATATTCTTAATTGTTTAATTTCACTACAACTACATGAGATTTGCTCCCCATTCCCACAAGGGGGAAAACTATCAGCTAGAATATCATGCCTATTTACTGTGCCTTTTTGTCTTTAGTTTTATGAACTCCACTGTTTTCCAATAGTACTTAGGTATTTATTCACCCTTCTTGGAGAGAGAGTTTCACATATTTGTAACACAATCAGATTGCTTGGTCATAGTCTGCTTTCCATGCAGAGATTATGCATCTTTAAAAATGTTTTTTTAATTTGCATACATTAAGGTTCACATTTTGTGCTGTAAAATTTTGTAGCTTCTGTCAAATGCAGCGAGCGTATCATGGATTCGTTGGAGCGTATCACGGACTGTAGTATGCTATAGAATAGTTTCACTGCCCTAGAAACTTGCCTGTGTTTCACCTGTTACACATTTCCCCTCCTTCACCTCTATTGTTTCACATTTGTCTGAATGTGTAATCGGAATCTTCCTGGCAGTGGTCATTCACTCGGACTTCTTGTGCTCAGCCAGGTTCATCTACAACTTACCCACGTCTTTTGCATTTTGTCTGGCTCATTTCTTTTTATTATTGAATAATATTTCATTGCATGTATGTACCATAATTTATTCATTCACTTACTAATATTTTGGTCAATTAAATTTTTTGCTATTAGGAATGGAAGTCTATAAACATACAAGTTTTTTTGTTGACATGTTTTCATCAGTTGGATAAATACCTGGGAGTGTGATTGCTAGATATTATGGTAAAACTATATTGAGTTTATAAGAAATTGCCAACCATCTTCCAAAGTCACTCTACCACTTTAAATTTACACCACCAATGCATGAAAATTCTAGTTGCTCTAAATCCTTACCGGCAACTGGATTATTATAGTTTTGGATTTTAGCCATTATAATAGGACATTTCATTTTTTATTTAATTTGCAGGTCTCTAATGTCGACTTATGTTGATCATCTTTCTGTATTTTATTTACTATTATGTATATCTTTGGTGAGATGTTTGTTCAGATCTTTTGCCAGTATTTTAATTGTCTTTTGTTTATTCTGGAGTTTTAAGAGTTGTTTTGTATATTTTGAATACAAATACTTTATCAGACACATTTTGCCAATATTTTCTCTCAGTCACTGGCTTATCTTTTAATTATCATTCCCTTGTTTTTCACAGAACAGAAATTTTTTACTTCAATGAAATCCAACCTATCAATTATTATTTTTATATTGTACTTTTAGTATTTTAACTAAAAACTCAATAATCCTAAAGTCATATAGATTTGTTCTTGTGTTTTCTTTTAGAATATTCATATTTTCTGTTTTGCATTTAGTACTGTCCATTTTGAGATAATTTTTGGTTGAAATTGTAAATGTTTGTCTAGATTCATCTTCTCCTTTTATATTGTTTGAACGAGGACAACAATTGTTTTGGTACCATTTATTAGCCTTCCAGCCTATGACTTTGCATATCTCTTCATTTCTTCAAATTTTCTATGATTTTTTATCTTTGTTTTATAGTTTGTGTGCATAGGTCCAATATTTCAGTATATTGATGCCAAAATTTTCTTATATTTATATGGTTATATTTGGTTATATTTATATCTAGATACTTGATATTTTGGGGGTGCTATTACAAGTGGTGCTTTTCAAACTTTTTCAAATTACAGTTGTTTACTGGTGGCATATAAGAAAGCAATTGATTTTTATATATTAATTTTGTATTTTAAAATTCTGTTTTACTCATTTATTATGTTAGTTTTACTCATTTTTTATTTTCTTCATAAGTGGGATAAGGTGGAAAGATAGAGGAATGGTGGTAATTGTTTTAGTTCACGCCTTTAAGAGGAGATGACATCTGTGCTGTTACGACTTTATGTAGGGCCCTGCTATCATGATCTGAGTTAGTCCCCAATTGCTAATCCTGCATAAATGTTCTCCAAAGTTAATGTGCCTTGTATTAAAATTAGATCTCAAGATCCCTGAAAATATTTTAGGAGATATATATATATATATATATATATATATATATATGTATATATATATTTTCAAATATTATGAGTATATTAAGAATATGCTTTATTAACATGTAGTCAAATGTAGGTTTCTAAAGAGCAAACATGATGTATTAAGGGGCCAAGGGTGAGAACTGATTAGTGATAGCATCATTTACTAAAATTTGAAACACCAGATAAAGGAAATTCATTGGTGGACATGTTAGTTTGAGATGCCTTTAGAAACCAAATGTAAATGCTATGCAAATATTTCTTTTATCTTAGTTTAAAATTCAGAGGAGAAGTTAAGGCAGAAGATTTACATTTGGCAGTTATCCAATTATATGTAGTGTTAATGTCTAGAGGTGTAGAGGTGGATGAATCATCAAGAGAGAAAATACAGAAAACTGATGGGGTTTAAAAACCAAGCTGTGGGTCATGCCAATATTTAGAAACCGGGAAGAGGTAGAGCTTTTTACAAAGGATACTGAGAAAGAGTAGCCATTGAGAGAGGAAGCACCACAACCAAGCATGACGTCTCCTGAAGGAAGATTCAATCAGCATTTAAAGTAAGAAGGGATAAGCAACAGTCAAATACAACATTTACCATGATTTTGCAGAAAGCATTTTCAGTGAAATGATAGGGCAAAAACTTGATTAAGTATAAATACAGAATGATAGGAGAGAAAGTAGGGCTATGATATTTGAATACTAAATGTGATGATGGTGAGCAGGACAGTAAGATACATTCTAAAAATACATAAATATGTACACCTATAATAAACTAAATATACAGTGTACTCAACACATATACACAAAATAAATATATGTGCATGAATTTTATGTATTCCGTTATGTATAGATAATCATGTATCAGCAACACATATGAGAATTAGGAATATACATGACATATATAGGAAAATAAATACTTTTTTATAGGACATCAAATTAAACACTCAAAGAAATTTTAGCATTCCAGATTTGCTTTAAAGTAAAGTAAAAGAAAAACTTTTATTTTTATAATCTGAAAAATCTATACCTATCCAATAGTCTTTTACTGTTTTAACAGAATTTATCATTAAGTGACTGGTCATTATTCTTCTTTTTATCTCTAATGTCATAAACCTTTTTGAGTCAGAAAAGCACGCCTGTATAATTTCTTGTTGTCTTTTTCCCACTGTGAAGTACAGTAGAAGAGAAATTGCTAATGATGTCATGTCCCACATTCGCTTGCATTTTGGGATAGTTGCTGTGTGATGATTACAATCAAGTTTCTACAACCAAAGAAGAGCTAGACTTTTCTTTTTTTTTTGAATTCTAAAACAAAAACAAATCCCCCAAAAAAGACAATAAGGAAAACTTAATACTTGTTTACCTATTGCATAGTAAGACATTTTTCAAACTTCAAAACAAGTCATTTAGCAAAAGGTTTTGTGAAATTTTTCTATTTTTTTAAATTTTTATTTGACACATGAAGTTTTAATTTACGAAAATAAGAAATTTGGAATATATACACTTAAAAAATTACACTGGATAATTTCATTTCATTTTAGGTCCTAAAGAAGGCTCCCCATTTTTTTGGTCTCGTAAAATATTTCCACCAGCTTCCCATTGAATAGAGCGAGTGGAGTATTTCTATTGATTAAGAAGACATTGATTACAGACTTTTGTGAGATTAGTTTTCCATTTGTAATTAAATAATAAGATAGATCACTTGTTTATTATATACTGATGATCCTTCACTTAGTACCAACCTTACCTGACCTACATTAACAATTTTATCCTTCCTTTCATCAAGTATAGATTACTTTTCTTCAAGCTGGGATCTTATTGATTTCCCTAGAGATTTTACACGGTTTCTAGACAGCAAGCCATTTCGTCCCTGAAAAGTAAGGGCTCCCAACTGCAGTAATTCAGTCCAATATGCTGTATTTTCAGTGAAAGATCTATAACAATACATGGGAAATGAATTGAAGTGATAGATCAACTCTTATAGCTGATTATTCCTTGGGATTTGGTATCTGAAACTTTATATTCATGTCTTGTTTCAGGGACTTAAAACTTAGTTCTTCCATCCTCTTTTGGGGGCCCGGTGTGGTAGCTTGCAATTTTCAAATCACTTTCATGTACGTTGAATCATTCATTAGCAATATATGTGTTAGAAAGGAAAATATATAAATTAGTTCAGAGCCTAGTTCAGGAACCAGAACTCAGAAATCTATAATGGGAATTATCCTTATATATCAAATGGAAATAAATGTTTGATATGTTTCTAACTTGGCACAAGGGGAAATATTTCAAATATTGAGTATTTAGAATTCCAGCAGAGTGAATGCTTTAGATACGAGATTTAGCAGTTTGCTTTATTTTTTTTTTTATGCTGGTGCAGCTGAATTACGGTATTGCTATTTAAAATTTACATTCTGATAATCTTAACTGTCTTAGAGAACAGTTTAAAAAATAATCTTTGTTTTAGAATCATAGGTAGCATAATAGTTTTTGGTATCAAATTAGAAGGAATAAAGCATTTCATGAAATTTTCTGCTAGATTATGAGTTCATAATAGAATATATATATAAATGTGTGTGTGTGTATGTGTGTGTGTGTGTGTGTGTGTGTGTGTGGACCTACTATACTGGTACATATGTGTGGTATGAAAATTAGGTCAACTTAAGGAAGTGGCCAATGTAGGAAGGTGCTCAATATAGAGGTTCAACTGTATCTGAATTCATATATGTATATATATATATGTATTCATATATGTATATATATATGTATTCATATATGTATATATATAATCTATCAGAAACTCATAATCTAGTAATTGAATTTATTAAGTCCTAGATACAGATTCAGGCTATGGAACTACAAAATTGATTAATACCTGATTCCTATACTTAAAAATGAGCATCTATGTAGTGGGAAAGACAAGCTCATAAATTACTAATTATATAGCATTAGGAAAAACTTTAAAGTGGTCAAGAAAAATGCTGAGGAAGCCCAGGGGAGGGAGAAACTGACCCTGAGCAGAAGCATTTGGAAAGGTTTGCAGATAGGGTAACATTTGAATTAAACAAATTCTACTCTTGCCCCAATCCCACCACAAACATTGAAATTTCTTCAGGGAATCATTTACTTCATACCTAAAGAATGTAAAATGCTAAAATTCACATCACAGTGTTCTTTGAGTTGGTGACTGAAGGAATGATCACTGTTTGGGAGCACTGCCAACAGACAGACAGCTATACGGAAGCTCCCCTGGAAATTTTGCCATTACTTTGAAGCCACATTTTAAGCCTTTTTATCTTGCCAACTTCTTCTTTTCCATCTTAACAGTTTCTATTGTTTATAAGGACTGTTTCGAGCGCAAAGTTGCACTTAGTCATGGCTGCATAATCACTAAACTCTTGAGGCTTCCTTCTTTAATTTACTTTCTATTATTAGCTGGGCCAGTTACAGTGCAGGCATTTTTAGAACCACCTGGAATAGAATATGTCCAATGTCACAATGCTCTTTTGAATGAGCACCGTTTTTGACTGTTTTTAACATTTTATTTTCTTTGAAAAAGTCTCCTGCACTTAGTTGTGGTATGGCACTAATGATGAGGTCCTAGTTTACATGAGATCTTCATCTGTTTACATGAGTTTTGGTTCAATTACAAATGAATAGAAAAAACAGGACCAATTTTTATTTTCTGAAATAAAGTTAATAAGAATGAAAATATGCTTTCAGAGGATTTCGAAACAACTACAAATAAATAAACAAAACCCCAACCAAGTGGTGTTAGTGATTAGCTTAAAGCACTCACTATTTCTCAGAAGACAGAAGGAAACTAATTCTGTTTTGAATGACCTAAAGCATGCTGTCTAACTGACCACAATGTCATGACCCAACTGCAGGGAAGTTCATGGTGTCAAGAGACTTTAATTGCTCCTCTGAGTGTGCTGGCTTGCTGTTCACGAAGGGAAATGAAGTGGAAAAAAAAAAAAGTCAATACAGGAGCTAAAACCTGATTATTAATTTCAAACTGTTAAATTCCGATAGGCTTATTTTCTTCTTTTCACTGATTTTATAATGGTTCACGAATTTTCTGTGGGGGACTAGTAATTCTGCTTTGCTCACCTAATTTAAATAGCATCATTTGACATTTTGGGGTTATCTAATAATGGAGTCGACCAGGCAATCAGCTTTAGTATTATGCATTTCATGAGTGAAAGGAAAAAAAAAAAATCTTTAAAGACAGGCTGACTTGGTTTCATTTCATTGGATATTAGCGTTTCTCAAAAGCAAAGCAGTATTAGTGATGGAAAGTAGGTTAAAACGTTGCTGGTTTGCTAATAAGGAAAGGTATATTTTTTCCCTCAAAATGACAATGCTAGTGAATGAAACTTCAACACATGCAAAGTAGCAAAATCCTTTGTCTTTACAAGTCTCTTGATTTCTGAATAATAGATTCATTAGAGATGAGAGAAACATAAAAAAGCTTACAGATCTTAAAATGACTGGTTAGTAGAAGAGTAAATAGCAGCAGAATTAAAAATGGGACAAAAAGGAGGTGGAATTCTCATTCTCTTTGGGAAGGGAAAAGGAAAGAGAGGAAGGAAGACTCAGCACAGGTTAAGTGCGTAATAGGGCATGTTCAGAAGTGCCGTGCAGTGGCATTTAATGAAATTCTCAACTCTACCTTCTCTCATTAAGTTGATTCATGAAGTCAGTAACAGGGGAATAACTGGCAAGCTCAGCCTGCTGTGAAAATGACCACATGTTCCATGTCCACCAGTTACCATCTGAAAAAAGGGCTGAGAGAATGCAGTTTCTTACAGGTCTCCCTCATCTCTTTCCACACTGATTTACTCTGAGCTTTGTGAGTTTAACACCTGCTTGCTACTCTCATTATTTGGGTATGTAAAACATGAAGAATTCCTTCTAAAGGAGCCTAAATTATCCCATTATTTTCTTTACCATCTGTTTTTATGGACTCAACACTGAAAGTAACCTTTAACAAATCTAGAAATAGATATGACATCAGCTTTACTTTGGTGAGATTCTCAGAGTGTTGCTGGTAAATTAGTGGCAGGAGAAAACTTGTAAATTGAGAAGAATTGCACTTATTTTATCTTGTATAATTATTTCTTGATGGATAACTGAAATAAGAGATTTAATAAAGATAAAATTTAGCCTCTGAAAATAAAAGTTTTTTAAACCTCTTTTTATTAATAAACTTAGCTATTTTCATTTAAAAGTGTCCTAAATGGTGCCATCCCCAGGTGGCACAAATTTATATGACCAAGATCTTTTCCGTGAAGTAGCCATGAATCCTAATCTCTTCCCTTTTTCTTGAACTGAGAAAGAGATTAAAAACCCATTCAGTTAACTGATTTATTTCTCTTCTTCAAGGCCACACAAAGGAGCTCTGCAGAAGAAAATGTAATAACCCAAGGTCCCTGTCTAAACGAATTTTGGGATTTATTAGATTGAACCAAAAGGATTTTCTTTTCATCCAATGAGCTACTGTTGTTTCCTTTGGCTGCTCATTATTCCTATGTAAGGGATGAAACTCTGTGTGACTTTCTTATTGTGCTTACAACAATTTTAAGGAGAATGGTTATGACATAATTCATAAACAGTAGAATTCCTTGAACATATTCTTATGAGTATTGTTTTGAAAGTTAACAATTAAGAGGTATCTTAGAACATATAAAATGTAGAGATATAGATTTGTTTGAAGTTGTTCCTCTGCAAGGGGTAAAAACAATGAAGAAGAGCACATAGCAAAGGGCCCTCTGTTGTTAGGGAGGCTCACTCTCAGGTGCACCCCTACTCTATGAGAACTTAGGGAGGCAGAAGAATGCTCCCCAGGCCAAAGGCAGGATCTTAGGGTGGATAGCAAGATAGTTCTTACAGCTCAAGCAAATACGTATTTGTTATCTGTAGCTGTGCTGCCCTAAACCTTAGAAGCTTAAAGAAAAACATTTAAATTTCATAGTTTCTGTGAGTCAGAAATTCAGGAATGAATTAGTTTGATGGTTTAGACTCTGAGTTTCTTATTAAATTGTAACCAAGATGTCAGGTGAGACTGTAGTCATCTGAAGACTTCAGTGGGGCTGGAGTATCCTCTTCCAAGGTTGCTTAGTCATATGCCTGGCAAGGTAATGCTGTTGTTGTGGGGAGACCACAGTTCTTTGCCATACAAACCTTTCCTTGGGACTGCTTGAGTATTCTGCACGGTGGCTGGGCTTCCTCCAGGGCAAGTGGTCTATGAAGAAAGCAAAACATCTGTCATAGCGTCTAAGTCTTAGTTTTGAATCCAAGTACTAATGAAACTGCTTTCTTTATTTAAGAATTAGGAGCTTCATACTAGTGGAGACAAAAAGTAATTCTTTGCCATGGGGAGCAAAAAAGAAGAGAACACCCAACTTTCAGCTTGAGTCAAAATAGTAAGCATTTATTTTCCTTCCTGTGTTGCCCTATAAGCTTACCTCCACTCAAAGGAAAATCAGCAGCATAGATAATATAAAATCAATTAAAAATACATTATATATTGGGGGGAGGGCAGGGAGTAATTGCCATTTTAATTTTGTACGGCCAGATTCCAATTAGTTTATGTTCCCAGAGAATGCACCTGTTAAAAAGAGATGGCCCAAATGCGTCAGTCAGGACATGAGAAGATAGGCTGATTTTTCAAAGTTTCTTTAGAGAATCTACAAAGATTTTAATTCCTCTTTAGTACCCAACACTGCATCAACTCTGGTTGTGGTTAACTTGAAGGGAGAAGGCTAATAGGTTATAAGGGCTTTTGTATCTTCATGCTTTTTTTTTTTTTTTTTTTAACAAGGTTGAGAATTTGATTTTAACATAGGTTCATTTTGAGTCATAGTGCCGAAAAATGAGAAAAAGAAGAAACGAGTAAACTGTGTTACACAGTCAGATAAACAACAGGCAAAGTCTGACTGAAGTCCTCTGGACAGACCAAAGATGGTGAGGGAGTCAAGTCACCCCTTAGAGCAGCGTTTCTGTGTCTATCATGAGTGAGGGAGTGGAGCCATATTTGGCTGAAAACTGTTGGATTCTTTCTTTATTAAGTAATTAAAAATGTAAGTCTGTCTTTG
>CAUYPK010019404.1:0-11247 GCA_963574355.1 Loris lydekkerianus
AATGCAGAATACAAATGTCTACCTACAATAACTAAATAAATGCCATGAAGGCTACATTGAACAGTTTGATGAGAATATTTCAGATTGTATATGAAACCAGCACATTGTACCCCTTGATTGCACCAATGTACACAGCTATGATTTAACAATAAATAAATAAACATCAGAAGAAGTTACATGAAATACTGACCCTTAACCCATAAAACAGTACTTCCACATCTGGAAGTGATAAAATTCCTGACAGTCTTATGTTTTTATCCAAATGATAAAATTTGCACAGGCAAAATAAGGATTTTGTGAGCCTGAGATTATCCTCCAATTTCAAATTAGGGCTGTTCCAAAAAATAAGAGGTGACTATCATACAAGCAGATAAGCACAACACTTACAAGTTTCAGGGAACTTACAGGTTAAGCCCTAGATAAGAAAATTAATGTGTAACTTCACAAGTTTATTTGCTGAGCTGGAATTTTGAGTTACTGCTGAATAAATCTTTATTCAAAAATTGGAACAAAAAAAAAAAAAAAGAAGAAGATTGGTGTTGCAATCCAGGAAGAGAGCTCTCACCAGGAACTGAAGCATCTATCACTTTGATCTTGGACTTCCCAGCCTGGAATGTGGGAAAATGAATTTTTGCTGTTTAAGCCACCCAGTCTACAGTATTTTGATATGGCACAGCAAGCAGACTATGCCATGCTCCAGAGAAGTCCCCTGTTACTGTAAATGCTTCCATTGCTTTCCACCAGGAAAAGTCAGTCATTCCCTACTCAGGGCTCCCTCAGCACCTTGTGCATACCAATAGAGATGACAGCTGTTACAGAATCTATGCCTCCCTCTCCAACAACCACTTTCCTTTCTCAGATTTTTACTTGGGCACCCACATATCCCTAATGCAGCCCACATAGTTGAGGGTATGAGGCTTGGGCTTATATCAATCATCCTAATTCCTCACTGCATGTAATGATTCATAGATAGACATATCTTCCCAAATCAAGCCAAAGATGCAAGAAAAGAAATTTACTGCTTACTTTGCATAAAGAACCTTCCTTATTCTTCTTAAGAGAGCTCCAGGAGAAAGAAAAAGAAGAATGAAGCTTCTTGCAAACATGAAAAGTGAGTTTTTCAATAACACTGCTGCTGTGAAAGACAACCTTGAGAGGCAGAATGGCGTCTTTAAGGACATCCTTGATACCAAATCAAATCAAACAGGAATCCAGTCACACTGGATAAACACGTTGTATAAAAGCCAAAATAAAAAGATAGTTACTGTTAAAATCAATTGGAGTTGGGTTCTCTTACAAGCATTAACAAACTACTCTACCTCATACAAGTTCCTATACTATACCCTCTTATGGTTAAGATCGTATGTGTATATCCCTCTTTCTCAGGAGACAAAGAGCTCCATGATCTTCCATGAGCACCCACCAGGTGAGAGCCCTAACATCATCTTCACAACCCCAGCCTCTGGCCCAGAAACAAGGCTGCTGGATTTACTTGAATTAAGGTAGGAAGCCATCCCACTGACCATGAGTAGGTCCAGAAGAAATGCAATGACCTCTCAGCGTCTTCATTTCTCAGCCTAATTCCAGGCTGGCCTTCCTCCCATCTCTGTGATCAGCACAGCTATCTCCCAGTGGACATCTCCCTCTACCTCATGCTTCAGATCCACACCACAACTAATAGCCAAGCTGTTCTAAATCCTCCAACCAAAGTCCTCCCACATCTCTCTTCCCGCTTGTAACACCTTGTTTTGGCCATTCTCATGGCCATTTTGGATGAAAGAACTAGTTTCTAAAACTGGTGAGCTGATTCAGATATTGCCTTCCTTTTCTTTATTCTCTAATCTGCAGCCAGCCTGCCCACTCTAAAATACAAATCTGGTCCTGGTGTTCATGATTTGAAGTCTTTGTTGGCTTCTCTTTCTTCTCATGTTAAAATCCAAATTCCTCACTAATACAAGCCACCCTTGAAGCTCAGGCCATGTCACATTTTGCCAGCCTTGCTTTGCTCTACCTCCCCCTCAGCACGTACTAGCACACTTCTCAACTACACTATATCTCTAACACATGCTTTCTCACTTTGAGACCTTCAGATAAGCTACTCTATTTGGCACACCCTTCCCCCAATTTTTTCATCTACACAAATCTCATTATCCTTCAGGTCTCAGTTCAGCCATCACCTCTTCCAAGAATTCTAATTCTTGCCCTGCCACTCTGTTACCAGCCTCTGCTCAGTAACTCCAAAACAATCCAAATTTTCCTCTCAGTGCACTTGCTGTAATGTGTTGCTTCACTAGTAATATGTCTGCCAGGCTATCAACCACTTCCAGTAGCCAACTGCAGGCAGGAACCTTGTCATATTCACCATTGAATATCCAGGACCCTACTGCTTAGCTCACAGTAGGTACTCAGAAAACTCTTTAAATGAATCAATGAACTAGCAAATGAAGAAAATATTGGGTAGTCAAAAACATCCCAGCTTCCAGCTTCTTTTTCTCACTTTAAGACCTATCAAAAATGCATTCTTCCACAAGTTGTATGCTAAAACTAAGTCATTCAAGCTTTTACTAAATGATCTCCCTGCAGTCAACAGAAGTCATTACCAAGTGACTCCTTTGTTGCTTATCTTTCCACTTGGCTGGAAGAGTCACATCTTTCTGCTACACTCGAGTGTCTGCAGGAGTCTAGTTAAAGATGAGTTTTCAGGTTGCAGTAGTTGGCTGGCCACACATAGAAAACACAGGCTGAGAAAATAAAAGTAAGTCCCAATGCAGCTCCCTTTCTTACTAGTCTCAGTGGGAAAGAAGATTCCGAACCAAAGAGGCAACACTTTCTAAGTTTCCATCACTCCCTACAGAGCTCAGCTGCATACTGGTGGGACAAGTGGCTTTGCTTCACAGACTGCATGTCTCCACAGACTCTGGTGGAAAGCTGTACCTTACCAGCCAATCTCCTTAGAGATCTTAGGGACAACAGCAACACCCCAGACCTCAGGCTGCCCTGGAGAGCTGGCCACAGGCCACTCTGTTACCAGGACAATAGAGAGTCATCCTTTCTCTTGAGGAGAAGACCTGGCCCTCAGAAGCCAGGTTGCTCAAGCACAAGCAAATACTCTACACACACACTCCCATTCCTTCCCTCCAAAATATTTATCCAAGAGTCAATTATACTCTTACAATTTAAAGTCAGGAAGGCTCTAGAGTTGCCAAATAGAATACTGGACTCCCAGTTAAGACTGATTCACGTGAACAACAAATACTCTTAGTATAAACATTTAGTTGAACAATGAGTATTTTAGTATAAATATGGCCCTATGGTATTTGAGATACACTAAAAAATTATTCACTGTTCATCTGAAATTCAAATTTTACAAGGAGTCCTATATTTTTATTTCCTAAACCTGCTAAGTTTGTATGGCATCAAAATTCAAACTGTTGCATTTAATCAGCCTACTTTTTTATTTTTCAAGGTCCATAGCAGAAGTTCTCAACCTGTGGGTTGCAACCCAGAGGAACTATATTAAAGGGTTGCAGCATTAGGAAGGTTGAGAACCACTAGTCTATAGGCTCCAGGGCTGTCCAATCTTTTTTATTCTCTGCCACATATTAGAAGAATAAAAGTTATCTTGGGCCACCCATTAAACACACAAACACCAACAAAAGCTGATTAGTAAAAAAGGTCCATACATACTCTTCATGATATCCAATACCCACAAATAAGCAAAAAAAGTCCTAATGACATTCTCATATAGCCTGTGGGTCACAAGTTGGACATCTTCAAGATAACTAAAGAAAAGATTTTGATTAAATTCACAGGTTCAAGATCAGCCTGAGCAAGAGCAAGACCTCATCTCTAAAAATACCCAGGCATCGTGGCAGGGTGCTTGTATACCCAGGTACTCGGGAGGCTGAGACAAGAAAATGGCTTGAGCCCAAGACTTTGAGGTTGCTGTGAGCTGTGACACCACAGCTCTCTACCGAGGGTGACAAAGTGAGACTCTGTCAAAAGAAATATTGAGACAAAGTAACGACCCCAAAAGGGCTCTCCTAGAGTCTTTTACTAACAAATGCACTGACTTGATGAGGGCATATCATGGATTCATTTTGTTTGTTTGCTGATTTGTTTTCTTCAAAGAAAGAGTGAATTGCAGTGAGATGTTTTTGTTTTTGTTTTCCTTCCATTTAAAGTTGTGTGTGTGTTTCATACAAATTGAGCTACCAGGTTTTTCCAAGGGGCAAATATTAAATACGTCAGAGGTCTCTGACACATTGCATCTTCTCTCTCAGAATCATCAAAAGCTGCCCTGTTCTTCATGAGAGGTCATCTTCTCATTTCTCCTGATCCCTTCCAGATCCAGAGATGGATGAGTAACTGCAAAAGCAAGAAAAGAAGAATTGGGTTATGTGAGCAAAAAAACACTATGGAAATTCTCCTGGGGCTCTTCAAAGCGAAACAAGTCAACCTTCCGCATTAGTTAGCTTGACTCATTTGCTGTTCATGGTGAGGAGACTGAATTACAGCAGCTTGTAATAGTTAAATAGTAATGTTTTCTTTGGCTCATTGCTCGGTGGTGAAATTTGCCCTGCAGTCACTAATGCCATCTCCGAGACCCTCAATTTCAAAAAGGTGCCCTATTCTCTCTGCTGCTGCTGCATTCACAGGCTATTGGACAAAGTGCATTCACAGGCTATTGGACAAGGCATCTCTCTTGGAGGTCTTCAGGTAAGCGTGCTGTCATTAGCACTGCATGTTCTGTGTACCATCTAAAAAGAAAGTCTTATTTTGTAACTTATTTCCAAGTCAGAAAGTGAGATTCTTTAAGTCTTTTCTAAAGCAGCAACATCCTCTTCCCTCTTCTTGATGTGTCATCAGCAGCTTTAAAAGCAATCCCCTTGTGTCTGTCACAGTGACTCAAAAAACTAGGCCAGTGATGATTCTGTCATTTAGTGGTTCTGCGGCATATCTGCCCTTTCATTTCTATACTTCAAAATACTAAATGGGCCACACGGAGACATCTTTCTATCACAAAGTGCTCCGTGTAATGGCTTTGGAACACTAGAAGGGAATCGGAGATGTGGGGGGAGAGGGTGACTTTTGCATAATTGCTGTTTATTTTCTGTGGCAAGTCACTAGTTGGGAAAACATGTATTTGAGGGACATTTAAGGTTTGGCATTTCAATCCTTGACTTCAGTCCTTGGAACTGCCATTTGAGTGGTGACATTTGAAACTTGACCACCCTTGATGGCCTACTTGCCAGACAGCAGCCACTTTGGCAAGAAGTAACTCCAGAGGGATGGCAAGAGGCTGTCTTCTAAAAGGAATGAATAAATGTCTGCTCCAGCTCCTATATCAGCCCAAACAAGCAGCTGTGTTCAAAAGGTTTCTCCTGTCTTGTAGAGCCAGAAAAGGTGAGCTGTTCCAGAGAAGGCAAGAGAAAATGGTACTACAATGTGTGTGTGTGTGTGTGTGTGTGTGTGTGTATGTGTCTGTTTGGGAATGGGGGGAACCACTTATTTTTAAAAGGAGAATGAAAGAGCTCAATTGTAGTATAAGAACAGCATTTCGCTCCAGTAGCATTGGATCCCCTTGACAGTGTGTCTGAGCACAGAGCACCTGGTTACAAACTGGAGATGCCACCGAGACCACGGTTACTGTGTGGCCTGATACCGACAAAGGCCCTGTCAGTGGAGACTGCTGTTTTCTCTTCATATGTCATAACCCCTATTCTCTTTAGATTGCTGTCAGGAGAATGAAGTTAGTTGATGCCCTTCTCCTTAACTTCTTCCATGTCTGTCCCCAAGTAACGCTGCTGTCTTTCCCACTCACCAGTTTCTCTTTCTTGACCCACCCCAACTCATATACAAAAAGATTGAAAGAGGGGCAAGATGGAGTGAAAGGAAAGAGGAACGAGTTGTGAGAGGAAGCTTCTAGAGGACTTGTAGCACAGCTTTCATGCCCATAGAAGTTGGAGGAAATTGAAACATTCCTAAAAAAGAATATACAGATCACTCACTGCTCTCTCCGGTAAGAACATGATGATAGCCAGGCGCAGTGGCTCATGTCTGTAATCTCAGCACTCTGGGAAGCTGAGGCAGGTGGATCTCCTGAACTCAGGAGTTCAAGACCAACCTGAGCAAGAATGAGACCCCATCTATGAAAAAAAATAGCAGGGCATTGTGGTGGGAGCTACTTGGGAGGCTGAAGCAAGAGGATCACTTGTGCCCAAGAGTTTGAGGTTGCTGTGAGCTATGACACCAGGGTACTCCACCAAGGAAGACAAAGTGAGACTTTATCTTAAAAAAAAAAAAAAAAGAAAAGAAAAAAAAAAAAACATGACAATAGTAAGAACACTATTGAACACAAATGCAAAGCTTGCACTGTTATAAGCACTTCTTTTATGTTAACCCATTGATTCCTCACACACCCCATGAGGCACAGTTAGCAGATGAGGAGAGAGGCCCAGAGAGTGTAAACAATTTTCCCAGCATCACAAAGCATCTACATGGCAGAAGAACCTGAAGAGCCACCGACCCTGCAGTCTAGCTCTGCTATCTCCAGGCTGCCTTTTGGTGGTGGGAAGTGCTCCCTTCTGTTCACACTGTCTTCCCACTCTGCTCACAACCCATGTTTCTCTTTTCTTGGGGCTGAAATATGCAGGGACAGAGTTATTGCTTCAAAGATTTCACTGAACGTTCCCAGGGTCCATAAATGAGGACCATAACAAGAAAAGACAGGAACCATGCCAGCTTCACTCTCCAATTCAGGATCATTCCCCTTTGTTCCATATCAGTTGGTCAGGGTTTAACTAGAGAAGCAGAAGAAAGCATGAGTAAGCTTGAACCTGCCTGATTGGTAGAAGTAGCTTGGGATGAGTTGGGATGAGTTTGTCATGGGAATTTGGGCTGTGCAATTATGGGGGCTGGTTAAGTCATGTCTGTCAAGGCTGTCGTCCCCGGGAGTACTGCTGAAGGCTGAAAGCAGAACTAATCAGAGCTCTGAAATTCCAGAATTTGCTGGAAGCAGGAATGGTGGGAATCCCACAAGGGTGATATAAGATCTGTGAAAGTTCTTACTGACGCTGACATTGACCTTGATGGTATGAGCACCCAGCAGGACCTGGGCAGGTAGCAGAGGACAGCACTTGTCATGAAGCAACACACACACTTGGCACAAGGATTGAAGGAGGTGATGAAGGCTATAAGGGAAAGTGACCAGATACAGACCCAGCCACTGCCTCACACCAATGAAGTGAGCCAACAGAAAAGTGACCCTGTGTGGGAGCTGCGACATGTCAGCTGCTTCACTTCCACCCTCCAAATTGTCTGCAGGGATCTCTCTCATGACCTCCCCACCCCCATCTGGCTATGTGTAGGGAAGGGAGTTCGCCTTACTACCTCACTGAAACTGCTCTCTACCATGGTCCTTTTGTAATAATCTCATTATCTAACCACCTTTACTGCTCAGTAAATATAGGAGGCAGAAACATAGAATGATGGAGGCACAAATTCTGGAACCAAATAGACCTGAGTTCAATTTCTAGCCCCAAGATTTATTTGCTGTGTGACTTTGACAGACTTCAATTTCCTTATTTGGAAAATAGGGATAATGATAATTCTGTCTTCCTTGAGTACTGTAATGATTAAGTGAGATAACATCTGTAAAACATGGTCTCCAATTTTTTTGGCACCAGAGACCAGTTTCAAGGAAAACGACAGTTTTTCCATGAATGGGGGATTGCGGGGGTTTGGGTGAGCAGGAGGTAGGGAATGGGACAAGAGGTGGGGCTCAGGTGGTGATATGAGAGATGGAGAGACTCATCTCCTGCTGTGTGGCCCATTTTCTAACAGGCCATGAACCAGGACCAGTCCACAGCCCAGGAGTTGGAGACCACAGCCAGAAATCACAAGGTGCAAGTAAATATTCACTGATATTTATACACAGTATAAATAACATATATATAATTATAAATGTATAGTCATAAGGCTAATAGTTTTTATTAATGTTTTCTAACTTTTCAATAAATTATGCAATGATCAGATTAATTGAAGGTGAATTTTCTCAGCCAAATAGACTTCTCACTATACTTCATGAAGAACAATCAGCCTCGTAACTTAGTATCCCCAGACATTTAGAGTTTTCATATATAGGCAGGCCCTGAGTTACAAACATCCCACTTACATACAACTCACAGAGGTTCAACAACTGTTTGGGGGCACAAATTCAAGGTCTCTTACTACCATGGGGCTGCTTCCATGTATCAGCTCTTCTTTCTAGCATTCCTCTTAACAGGCTGCCCTCAGAAATAATATGGGAGTGACCTGGGAAGTTTGGAATAAGTCAAAATCAACTCCACTTCTGCCACTCATGTTCTGATCCAGTACAGCCCAGTATTGCACAAGCTTTCTTAGCAACCACATCATGGTGCTGGTTTGACTTATATTAAATGGGGCCTCAGTTTTCTATTTTGGAGAATAAGATAGTTGGAAAAGAACACCTCTGAGTTCTTTCCAACTCTTAACTCAATAAATTTAAAAATCTAGAGTAGATCCATAGAATTAAAAAAGATGCTAAATGTGATCACCAGTAAATTCCAGGGCTTTCTTATTGTTTAAAGGGGACATGGAAGAAGACAATGGCAAAGATGTATTGGGTAAGTCCTATTTTTAAAAGCTTTGGCCATCGTTATGAGACTAGGTATAAAATGGAAAGATTTGTATATTTACTAAAATGCCAAATTAAAGGGGAAGAAGCTTTTCTGATATTACCTTTGAAGAGCATTTTCAGGTTAATAAAGAGCTTTCATAAACATTAATTTCAAACTATCTTGTTTGGAAGATCACTTCTGAAGCTTTATTATGCTGTCCTAATTAATGCTCAGCAACAAAACACAGTACTGGCTTATCAGCCTCTGAGAAATGAGAGGTTCCCAATCATTACCAAGCTCATCATTTAGCATTTATGCATAGCATTTATGCATGTGTAGGAAGCATATGAATTTGTAGGCTCCAGTTCAGCTGGTGTTCTATTGCCGAACTCAACTAATTTAAACGACTTGAGGCCAGATGTATCGTAAAGTGGCGATTTATCTAGATTAATTATCGCACATTGATAGCCACAATCCTTTTTGCAAAATGCACAGCACATTCTGAACCTAAGAAGCCCCAGCATCATGAATTCCTTTCACTGGGTTGAGTGTTTCATTTGCCTGCTAATATAAAATTCATTGAGGCAGCAAGCAGCAATCAGAGCTGTTGGGAGTTCTAGTCCAATGCACCACTATCCCACTGCAGTAAGACTAATGGCAAAAAGGACACTCCAGAATAACCCACTTACCTATCTGGAATAACAGTAGGCTTTCTGCGTACGTGAAGCACATGTACAGGGGTTACAATGGTTTGGGATAAATTTGCAAATCTAACCACCAGAGACCAGGACTGTTTCCACTGTGGTTCTGTAACTACTGAGGAAAAATTGCTTCAGAGTGCTCAACAGGGAAAGGAAATGTGATAATTGTGGGAAGATTGGACATTATATTAGAGTGAGCTCTTTGGCACAAAATAATAAAGTCTATGAAATGCTAGTTTCAGATCACATAACACTGAATTTTCATCATGCAGCTTTGAGTATGGAAAATAAAGGGATAACAGGTAGTGATGCTTAGATCTGAACCAACTGGGCAACCAGCTGAGGGTTCTCCTTCAAGTAAGGGGAGAGATACATGAGAAGGAGAAGGATCAAAGTCATTCTATGAGTTATGGAGTTTTAACTTCTAGCTGCCAGACTTAAAGCATGGCATTTTAGCTCACCAAGGCATGAATAAGACCTATTTTTTTTTAAGGCTGGTGTCATCCAAATTTACAAGAGCTTAGTCTGTGTCAGAAACACAATGAAATACTCTTCAGAGAAAAATAGAGAAGGCATTTTTAGAAACGAAAATGTGATGAGAAAGTTTCTTGGTAAATATATTGTCTTGAAGCTGGGAAATCTTTAATGGTATGTATCAGATTCAAATTTCTCTGGACTCAAATTCTCCCTTTTTACAGCATGAATGAAAAAACATTACCCAGTACTTATCTCCAGGTGTTTTTGACTAATGCTTAAAGTCATCCCAACAAATCTGAATACACATACTTCTCATCAGCCCACAGAACTTATTCCAAAAGTGATCACATCTTAGGCCACAAGTCTAACCTCAGTAAATTTAAAGGAATAGAAATTATTCCTTGCATCTTCTTAGACCACCATGGAATAAAAGATGATCTCAGTAACAGCAGAAATCTGCATACTCATACAAAAACATGGAGCTAAATAATCTTATGCTGAATGATAGCTGGGTCAGACATGAGATTAAGAAAGAAATTGTGAATTTTTTGGAACAAAACAATAATGAAAACATGAACTATCAGAACCTCTGGGACACCACAAAGGCAGTTCTAAGAGGTAAATTTATAGCAGTGCAAGCCTTCTTGAAGAGAACGAAAAAAGAGGAACTTAACAACTTAATGGGGCATCTCAAACAACTGGAAAAGGAAGAGCATTCCAAACCTAAACCCAGTAGAAGAAAAGAAATAACCAAAATTAGAACAGAATTAATGAAATTGTAAACAAAAAAAAAAAAAAATATAACAGATCAATAAATCAAAAAGCTGTTTTTTTGAAAAGGTCAATAAAATAGTTAAACCTTTGGCCAACCTAATCAGGAAAAAAAAAGTAAAATCTCTATCTCATCAATCAGAAATGACAAAGACAAAATAACAGCAGACTCCTCAGAAATCCAAAATATTATTAATAAATATTACAAGAAACTTTATTCTCAGAAATATGAAAATCTAAAGGAAATTGACCGATACTTGGAAGCACGACACCATCCAAAACTTAGCCAGAATCAAGTGGAAATAATGAACAGGCCCACATCCACTTCAGAAATAGCATCAACCATACAAAACCTTCCTAAAAAGAAATGCCTGGGACCAGATGGTTTCATATCAGAATTCTACCAAACCTTTAAAGAGGAATTAGTACCTATATTACTCAACTTGTTCCAAAAGGTAGGAAAAGAAGGAAGACTACCCGACACATTCTATGAAGCAAACATCACCCTGATCACCAAGCCAGGAAAAGACCCAACAAGAAAAGAAAATTATAGACCAATATCACTAATGAATATAGATGCAAAAATATTCAACAAGATCCTAACAAACAGAATCCAGCAACACATCAAACAAATTATACATCATGACCAAGTCGGT